>WHYT01017504.1:1559910-1580389 GCA_009806455.1 Tetrax tetrax
CGCCGACTTGGAAACTCACTTCTGCAGGTTGGGATGTCAGAATGAAGGCAATTGTCACTATTCAAGTAAAGAGACAGAGCAAACAGATGGAGACTACTTAGCAGGATTTTGTGCAGTAGATAAGGGCTAGAAATGGGAAAGAAGAAGGCACATTTATTGTGCAATAATATGTAAAGGGGGAAAAACACATCCTATTGCTGCAGGCAACTGCAGTCAAATTAGTGGATGCTGTCAATTAGTCTGCTGCAATTTTAATTATATCCTGTTCCAGAAGTGAATAAAAACTTCTGTTGGTACCAGGCAAGCAGTGCATAGGGCTAACTCATCCAAGCAACAAAAGGGGCAGGTCTCTATAGGCAGATGGGAGCAGAAACTCATCCATACGGTTCCTGCTCATCTGATCTGAATCTTCTCACATAGTGCCACTGCTAAATTATACACACCTTTCCAACATGGGCCTACAGCCGACCTTCTCCATCTGATATGGCATCGTATTTGCCTAGATATCAATAACTGCACTTATTTTTGGATGGTCAGAGGGATTCTGTGTATTAATGTTATTTACTTCAGTCAGGCCTGAAATTAGACCCACCAGGCATTAACTCTGTGCACATAACAGCCAATATTCACACAAGCTGCATACAGCCCAGGTCAGCAACATGCCATAAACTACCATAGTTAAGAACAGATACACATGTTGAACTGCTGGGGGAAAGCAAGCATTTATTAAACACATAAATACAGGATCACTCTCTGCAGCTGAAAAGGGGGAGGCACTGCTGGATGGGGCAGGATGCAATGAGGTCTCTGAAGAGTTATGGACAAAACCTCCTTGCACAGCATATTTCAAATGAAGCTTAGAAAAAAGCTGGGCAAGAAGATACTGTAAGAAAGTGTCTTAGCCAGGTCCCTGGAGCTTTCTACATCTTTCCAAGTTCTAATTTCCATGACACAACAATTCTGGACATTGGCAGAAGTAATTGTTGTGAGACTTAGCTTGCAAAATTGCCAAGTGTTTATTCTCAGCTAATTTTTTTTCAGAAGAGCCAATTCTTTTTAAAAAGGTCCCAATGAATTCTAAGGAGGTGTTCTGCTTGGTATCTCAAAGGAAACAAAACTTAAGGTATTCACAGCTTCTGCATGTGTTTCCGTATATACATGCCTCTGCCTACCTGCATCTCATCCCCACTACCTGTCGAACGTCTAAATGAATTACCTGTAAACTCAGTGGATTACAGGTCCCAGAACTACAAAGTTGCGACACACAGTTGTTCCATGGGTACAGCACACCAGGAAAAGAGGTACAAATCAATCCTTTTCTTGAAGGAAAAGCTGACATTTAGGCTCAACCATGTCACTGAACACTAGAGAATCCACACAAGACAGCAGGCTCTGCTGCACACAGAAATATTTTTTTTCCTCTTCCCAGTACATAAAAGAAAGTGATTCTTTATATCACAGAAATTAACAGCAATGGGAAAGAAATGCCACTGAACCTGAGAATACCTCTAAAGGATATTTATCAACAGAACAAAGCCACTGTTGATTCTTTTTTTTTCTTTTCCCTGTATGCTAATACCAAAAACTAAGAAAGTACAAAAAATCCTGTACCTAGTTCTCATCCAGTTAACAGGTCTTAGCCTTTTAAAGTCCTTTGGCATTTCTTCCCCAACCTATTCCATGAACTCCAATAAACATAACAATTTTTTTTTTTTTTATGAAATAATCTAAAAAAAGTGTGTGGGTAGAAGGATAAAGATCCTTATCCATAGCCCTGTCAAGGTTTGAAAGGGCCTGCAGCAGAGGCAGGGCATGTGCTGGAGGTGGCATCTTATTTTTCCAGCCTGAAATAACTTCCCATGGGGACTGAGACTCATGCAGGGAGCAGATCTGTCAGCTATGTCAGGCCAGCACACGTAGCAGGTGAGCTCCTGGGTGCAGTCACAGTCCTGCTGCTTACTTAGGAACTAAATAAGCTACTCCCATGCAGCCCGCTACTCCTGACTCTTCAGGTTACAGTCGATGTGGGATGTATAAAAGCAGCCCTAGGGGCTTATTCTAATTGAATAAGAAGCCTCTTTTTGCCAAGTCCTAGCAGCACCAGCATCAGGATATGGTGGAAATAATGAAGGACCAGCTCATGGAGTTAAGGTCCTATTGTCTTGAAGTCATCTCAAAGTTTCACTGCACAAAATGCCATCAGCTCTCTATCCCACAGGCATCCAACACATTAATGCTTTGAGGAAAGCATTTCTAGGGAGAAGAGGTGGGATTTACCTGGGATTAGAGGTCTGCAAACTCAATGCTGGACAAGTTTGAAGCATATTCCAAAAGAAGAGTTTGATTCTGTTTTGCCTTCTGAAGGAAGGTACATTTTTTGCAGGGCATTTTTTTTTTTTAATATTCTAAACTTCAAGTCCTTTCAGGAAACAAGAATAAAAGTGTATTTTTGGAAACATTTAAAAAATTACATTTTTAGCTTTGTCTCCCTTCTCATCCTTTTCTTTTCCAACCATTTGTCTTTTTTTTTGACTAGGAGAGGAAAAAAGAAAACAGAAAAAAAAATCCCAGAAAAATAGGAGAAGTAGAAACCCGAAATGCAGAAATTATTGTATACAAAAGTAACTTTAGTTATCAAAACCTAAGCCAAATTACTGGAGGGGAGGGGGCAATCCACTCCAGAGGAATAGTTCATTCTACTTAACCAAAACCTTTGTTTCCCAATAGAAAATTTAGGAGAAGAACAGTTTGGGGGGGGGGAGTAGGGGTGTTATGTGTTTTTTTTCAGCTTTTTGGAAAAATAAGTAAATCAGGGAAATTACATTTTCTAGCCAGCTGTGCTTTGCTCCGATCCGTGAAACTCAAGCACAGAGGTTTTGTTTGTCTTCCAAGACTGATCACTGACATATTGAGTGACTTTTATCTCTTTCCCTGCATTTGGTTTAAAATTAGTTTAGTGCCTACTATATTATAAAGTCCAGTTAATTAATGTTTGCCCAGTGCTCGGCTATCCTCCTTTGAAAGTCATGTACATGGGGAATTGCTACAGATTATTGCTTTGCTTTTTCAGGAAACATGAATCAGTCCTGTTTCTGACCACTTTAGAAAAGTAAAGTACATGGTCAAAGATGCTATCAGCTCAGGCCATTAGTCCTGCAGCCAAGGGCTTAATTGGAGCTGCTGTTTCCCTCCATGGAAGGAAATGTTCAGAAGACTTGTAATATTCCTTTGAGTTTGTCTCCTAGCGAAAGTATCTTAAAACTGACCCTTCCGAGTAGTGTTTTACACCAAAATAAGAATTCTCATTTCACCATATGTTTAATTGCCCACATTTGTATGAACACTTTGTGACTGAAATTATGACATGGCTGAAATGCTAACCCTCAGTGATTCAGCTATTAACAGAGTCCTAGGCAGAATATAGAGCCCCTGAAAAGCTTCAGATTGAGAGCATCATTTAACAAATGAATGCAGCAGTAGATGAATGAAAATAAAACTTAAATTGTCCAAAGAGGGGGTGCCAGTATGAAACTTGGCACAAGCAAAATGCACAGGATATGCTGATGAGCCCCATCCGCCTATGGGCATTGTACATTGTATTAATTAAGGAAGGATGAGTCTCCACATTCCCTGTTGCAGAACATTGTGAAGAATCACTCTGGGATAACATCTAACATTCTGTACATAAATTTGTGGTTCCATTTATGCATTTTGGAGAAAGGCAATGTGAAACATTATATTTCTGTCATAAATATTTTGTGAAAGTTGTCTCTCTTCATTTTAGATGCTAACTTGAAGGGAATAAATGGCTTATTTCATTCTTTGACTTTTAACCATCAGCCAGGACAGAAAGAGAGAGAAGAAATAAGAAGAGGAGGAAGGAGCAGAAAGGCAGAACTGCTCTGTTCTGGACCAGAAATCATTAATGCATCAATGTGTCTCCTTGCCCAAATAAATTACACTTAATTAGCTGCTGAGAATGAGATGCTCATTTGTTCCAACATCCACAAGAGGAAAAGACAAAGAAACAGGAAACAAAAAGGATTCTGGCAGCAGACAGATATGCAAAGACAAGCTCCGCCTGTAAAAACAGCAAGTCATGGCTATGACAGGTAAAAGCAGTGGCGACAGGAGATCTGTAGATCACCATGTATCTTGTGACAAGACAGGTTGGCATTCAAAACAGAACCATCCTCACGTACAGAATGGAAGGGAGATGAATAAAATGGCCACAGCCACCTACAGGTCTCTCCAACAGTGGAAGAGTGACACTGTAGCAGGAGAGACCAGAGAAACGACAGGGCTTTTGTGGGTTCCTTTACTTCATGTTAGATGAATGCACAAACGATAAGGAGAAAATGCTGCCCAGGGGGCTGAGCACTAGGCGCACTCCCAGCTCTTCACAATGGCAGAGTCCCAAAGCATCTCCATCCCCAAAGATTTACCCTTTCCAAGTAAGAAAGCTCAGAGCAGAACGCTGCAACAGGAGTTTGTGCTACGCAGATGTCAAGAAGTAAAGATGTATGGTCAAGCTGTAGGTAAATCAAGAGCTTCTCTTTGCTGGGTTCTTAATCTGTTGTTATAGATGAGCAATAAAAGGAAAGAAATGTACAAGGACAAATGAAAAGAAATACTCTGCTGTTTTCCAGCTGCGAGGCAAATTCCAGTGTCACACTGTTCAAATTAAAAAAAAAAAAAAAAAAAAAAAAAAAAAAAATTCTAGAGAAAATACAGCAGATCCAAAAATGGCTTCTAGGAAGTGACTATTACAGATTGCCCCTAAAATCAATATTATAATGGAACACGTCTCCTTCCCTCAAAGATTTTCCATCAAAACCTGAGAACCAAACATACTGTGAGCAAAAACAAAGAATCCTTCTACACCCTTTGGCCAAAAACTTGACAGGGTTTTTAGCTTGTTTTTCTTTATTTTCCAATAAAAACCAGGATTTTCTTCTATGGAAGAAAACCCAAATCTATAGCAATCAGCTCTGAAGTCTACAGGTATTATTTATTATTTTTGCAGTCCTTGCTGGCAGTCACAGGTCAGTATATTCAGCCTGTTCAGCCTGGAGAAGAGGAGGCTCCGGGGAGACCTTATAGCGGTCTTCCAGTACCTCTACAGGAAAGATGGGGAGAGGCTGTTCAGTAGGGCCTGTTGTGATAGGACTAGCGGTAATGGTTTCAAAATAGAGGAAGGCAGATTTAGATTAGATATTAGGAAAAAAATTTTTACACTGAGGCTTGTAGAACACTGGCACAGGTTGCCCAGAGAGGTGGTGGATGCCCCATCCCTGGAAATATTCAAGGCCAGGTTGGATGCAGCTCTGAGCAACCTCATCTAATTGAAGATGTCCCTGGGCCTTGCAGGGGGTTTGGACTAGATGACCTTTGAAGGTCCCTTCCAACCCTAACCTATGATTCTATGTTTCTCTCTCAAACTCAGCTGCAGAACTTCTGATATTTTACTAAACATGGAAATGTGGCTACATCCCATTTTCATTGCCTTCTGCCCAATGGAGGACAATTATCTGTGAGATAATTACAGCACTATGATAACCACTACTATCTCCTGTTCCAATTAGCTCACTACAAATATGCAAGTAAAAGAGCCTCACTCATTGGCTTCTCATCCTTGTTATGTATATGATCAGCAAGAGACAAGTTACTGAATCAACATTATTTAAAAGAACCTGTAGTGCAACTAATAAGATACTCCTTCCCACTCTTATGTTCTGATGTAGCTTTGTGCTCACCATGCTTAACAATAACAGAATTAAACTCATCTCGTTCTACAGAGGAGGCTCAGGGGAATGCCAGGGAACGAAAGGATGGGAGTTTCAATTTCTTCTCTTGCCGAGAATGAATTCTGCCTCATATAACTGCTGATGAATTGTCGTTTTAAGAGAGTTTGTTAATTTCCAACAGGCAGAAGGCATAAAGAGGGACCTCCTTATCTTTAATGGATGTTATTGAGCGACACAAATGGCTCACGTTTAAATGAATGCAGAAACATCTTGTCTGTTTTGCCATGATAAGACTTCTTTCTGCACAGCATGGGTTCAGCTCCTTCTGTTACATAAAACAACTGTTTTTGTTCAACTTAATGGCAGGCAAAGTTCCAAAGGTTCAAAGGTGGAAGTCAGTTAAAGGAAACGAACTGGAATTTATCTGGGTCCTTCCTGATTCTTCTCAAGAAAATCTACCTGAAGAGCTTTGTGGTATGACTGAAAAAACCTAGTTTTAAGCACAAAATGGTCCCTGATAGTACTGATGTACTTACTGAGGATAAATTCTCCATTAGACCTCAACTTTCTCCAATGTAAGAATGCTACCAGCTGTAATGAAATAAGAGCTGTAAGAACCCACACAAAGAGGCATCTCTGGAAATCCAAGCGGGCCATCTGGGATGAGGTCTGGTGTAGCAAGGAGGCTGGGTCCAGGAAAGTTGCTCAGCTCCCTGATGTCAGCAGATGTTTTGCCACTGAATGAAATGGCTGGAAAATTATGCCCACAATCAGATTATGTGAATAGGTCATTCCTCAGTTTCTCAGAACAACAGTGAGTTAAAACAACTCCCAAAGATTTCTCTGCAAGTCATCTAAAAGCAAGAGAGGTACTCTCCCACAATGAAAATTGACCCATTTGCCCAGAAACAGATATTAGTGTGGTATAGAACAAAGGCCAAAACCTAAGCTAAATCCCACACTAAACAAGTGGGAGAATATTCCTTACTAGCCAGAGAGTACAAAATAAGATACTACCGTCAGCCCAGCTTTTGATTAGCTTTGCCAAGCTATGACAGCATGGGAGATCCCCATATGCCTCAGGGAAATGCATTATTCAATATATTAATTAGAAGGCTGGCTTTCATCACTGCTTCCTACAAAGTATCACAAAGAATTACTCTGGGACTGTTACTGACAGGCTGAAATTAATTTGTGTTTGAGTTCACATGCATCATGGAGAGACAGAATGAAGCCAGCCCAGGCAGGCTGCACCAGTCTGCAGCAGGGCATCTAAGCTTCCAGCTCTGGCCGGTGGAACACAGAGATGAAGTTCAGACTTCTTATCCCTGTTACATCAGAAGGAAGGAGATTCTTCCACCACCCACTGTCCAGACAGATATGGCATTGAGATCCAGGCCAGGGATCAATCTTAATTGGGAGAAATATTCAACAAATTCCTTCTTAGATCTTTTTTTTACGAGCAGTTTATCTGTTTTGCTCCAGTCTCAGACACTTAGTCACAAGAGAGTGAGGGGGCTTACAAAGTGATCCAAGATTAGCAACGGGGTAAATAAGAGCAGACTGGCCTCTGGGACATAAAGAAATCTGATAGATGAGAGACCAAAGCAAAAGGCTTTTTGATGGCTGAAAGCCCCAACTACAGAACAATATGTGACATTTAGTGCGAAGTATGAAATTTAAAACGAATGAACAGAAATATTTCAGCACTTCCTTTGCTACTCTTAAAAAAAAAAAAAATAAAAAAAAAAAATCCTTGCCAGCCACAGTACATTAAAGTCACAAATATGGTTAACACCACAAATTGTACTAAAACCACAACAAATCACAAATTCTAAAAGCCAGCTACTATTTATATAAGGACATCCACAATTACATTAATGGAGAAGGAGTAATCCCTCCTTCTGTAAGCTATGCTGTGTTTCCCAAGCAAAAGCAGGTTAGAGAGACAAGTTTCTCAAAGGTGACTTATTCCAAAATGGCCCTTCCAGAGGGTATACACCACCCATGGAAAGAACTCATTCTGGCTGTGACAGCAGCCAGAACTTCAGAGGCGGTACATGAATTGTGAGTTTGCTATCATGTGGCTCTTTTCTTGTGATTCATTTATTACATAGTTCACTGGTTTTAAAGGAGAATTTAAAAGCATTTTATATTATTTCCCTTCATGATCACATGCAATCCTTGTAGCCACTATGCTCTTCTTTTTTCCTTGCTAAAAGAGCTTTGAGCCCCAGAAGCCTGACAGCATGGCATCCACAGGACTCTGAAAAAGTCAAACGCTTATTTTCCTGGGAGAGCAGGCAGTAAGGAGAGGAGGATCACACAACAGCAAAGTCAAGCAATGAACATCCTTTAGGAGTTCTTCTAACGCATCAGCTACTATTTGGAGCTTAAATTCATAGTAAAGAGATAGCTGTATCAAATTTCCTTTGTAATATGAAGCCATTAGTCAGCATAAATTGAAAATGATATATCAGAAAACCAAATAACTTTGCTTTTAGTCTCAGGTACACTAGAAAATATTCTGTAATTCTCTCCAGTAGTGCACTACAAATATGCTTTCCCAGATCCAACCATTTGTGTCCATCTTTCATAAATTAGTTTTAAAAAAACATGGATTGTGCTCAACAATGGGAATGGTAGCCTGAACATTCCGCTAGCTGTAGCTGCAAACAGAACAGGTGGGTCTACGCAGCCTTTATCGGTCGTGCAGGGTTTCTCAGAGACAGAAAGTAAAGGATTTTTCTTTTCTTAGGGTCATTTAGGATTTTATACTCTAAGGTATCCATGAAATCTATCACAATGTCACTGGAAGAACACTTAGCAATCTATAGTTGAAAAAAGGATAGGATCAAGTTTAGGAAAAACGCTCATGGACAAAAGCAAAATATAAAGCTTAAAAAGGTTTCTCAGACTTTCTTGATCGCTCTTGAAAGCTACTAATCACAGTGATGAAAAAGTACACTATAAGCTTACTGAACATCTAACTTGGATATTAGGGATTAATACCTGCTCTGCATCACAAAAGGCCAAAATAGGAATAGGAGTCAGGGTCCCTCTATGTTGGCTTTATCCAGACACTTTGTTTCAGACTGCACTCTTTAATTTTAAAAGCTCATATATTGCAAAATGAGATTTTATTAAAATTTTTAAGTCACTTCAAAAATATTTAAAAAATTCAACCATTTCAGGATGTTCCTTTGTTCAGTTTTTTGAGAGAAATATTTTTATAATGTTGACATGAATTCTAAAACATCTTTATTGACTTGAAACTTTTTTCAACAAAAATAAACAATATTTTAGCCAATAAAAAGTATCCAACTCTATATCCAGGTTCCATTTCTATCTCTGCCACTGAGCTATGGTGTAATCACAAGCTAGTCAGCTACAAACTAATGTTTGGAAACGTTAAATATCTATAGTGCCAATAGCATTAATTGTAGGCACACAAAATAACAAGAAAATCCCTAACTTCACAGTTCTCCCGCTTGCCCATCTTTTAAGTGAAAATGAAAATAAAATTGGTCTTATCACCACGGTGTTGTGATCTTTAATTAACTATGTGATCTTGCAAGGAAATCTTTCAATGTCCGCCAAGACCTTTTAAGAAGGTCTCATCTCTCCTGAACTCTTATTACAGAGCTCGAGTCTAGAATTTGAAAGTTTCGTCCTCATCCTAATACAATTCATGGTCATGGTGACTTGAGTGATACAGTCCAGATTCATGTTCACATTATTTTCTAGGAGAAAAACTTTTTCCAGGTGTTCTCACCCACAGGGCATAAGAAGTAAGTCCCTTAACAGAGGCAAATGAGTCATTAAGCCCACAGGACCTTCCAGAAGTAGGTCCCTGTTTAGTTCTTCATGTGTAGGCTACTTGAATAGCCATTGGTTATATGGCTTGATGATGCTATAGGTGGTGTTATCCATGGTTGCCAAACTGGAATGATTGCTTTTACCCACAGCTCCATGTATAGTATGGTTTTAATTCTGAAAAAACAACTCTAATGCAGGATTACTTAGTCAATTTGACATTTACAAGACTATGTTTTCTTAACACTAAACTTGGCTGTAAAAAATCAGGCGATGTTTCCCCAGCACTATGCAATGACACCATCTGGTAGTTAATGATTAGTGAGATTTACAGGAGAGACAGGCACATATTTGACTAACCATTTAATTGCTGGCAAACTAGTCAAGTAAAGGAACCTCAGCTGCTTCCAAAAGTCAATTCTGGAACTGCTGCTGAAACAGTCTATGTGGACCCAGATTGGCAGCCGGATTAGAAAATATCAGTGCTGTCACAGAGACGAGGAAATAAAAACATACACAAATCTCTGCCCAAATGTAGATCCAAACCCAGATCATAACCTTTTGAAACAATGAGGTAAATCCCTTACCTTCTGCTACATTACTCTCAGATATCCAAATCAGCCTACCCTATAGTCTCCAAGAAATTCAAGCTGCAAATAAATAGAAGTACACTGGATAAATTTCATCATTGTTCCTACCAAAAATCATGACAAAGAGGACTGAAAACCTCATGCTCAGGAGACAAAATCCCTGGAGTACAAAACAACTGTGGCTCGCATTCATGACTACCAAAACAACCAGAAATCTGTTTGATTATCACAGAGAGAGGAGAAAAAAAAAAATAAAAAAAAATATCCTGGGGGAGTCTCTGAGGGAATCAACAGTGTATTTGAGAACTGCTTGTTACACCACATTTTTCCTATTTGCAGATACAAAGACTGCTCCTTGAAGCCAGGCTAGTGTACATCCTGTTTTCGTCCTACAGCCATCTCTCCCCTCCTGCCTTGGTGATTTCTGTGCAACTTTCATCAGTAGTGTGTATTTCAGTGTCTTTTACTGCCTAGGCTCATCCTGGGCACTGACTTCAGCGCTCCAAATATCCCCGTAGCCATCAGAAAAGCTGTGCAGCCTTCTCCCTCTCTTCCACACAAGTGGATTTTCCCCACTGTTCCTGCTCCCAGACTTTAACCGAATCACCTAAAGTCCCAGAGAGCATGTTTAAAAAAAAATAAATGAGACAAGGGTAATTGTCCAGACATACCAGGAAAAAAAAAAAAAAAAAAAAAAAAAGGAAAATGGTCCCACATCCACCACTTCATATTCCCCAGTAATGATGGTAGGCAGGAAACGTGAATGAGTCCTCCAGCAAAGAGTAGCCTGGGGAGACCCTAAGAAAGTGGATGGGTGTCCCAAGGACTATAGCTCTGTACCCTGCACAGGACAGTGATCCCTGTATCTGCTCAGCAAACATGGATAAGGCATGATATATGCAGTCATTTAGCTGATTAGCCAGAAAACATAGGTCACCTTGTGGAACTCCACATTTTAAAGAATTAAGCCTTAAGATTATAAAAGGGCTTCATATGTCACTAAAGCATCTTTTAATTCTCCAGTGCCCTTCAGTGTTCTTAATCCACCACTGCGGCATCTGATATCACAATATGAGTACTTTACCCACAATATCCAACAATCATCCAAGATGACATAGAAAACCTGTGGTCCAGTAAAGCACTGAACAAAGCTTGGTGAATGCTCCATTAACCAAACTGTCTTGCCCACCTGCTTAGTCCTGTTGTCCCACCACAAGAAAAGGTATAGGCAGTAAAGCAATTTAAGGGTCATTCAAGTCCTTTGAGTTCTTATCTGAACAGAGACAGTATGTGTTTTAGAGAGGAGGAAACTTCCCTCACATTTCTAGAGTACAAAACATGGACTGTATTTTTAATATCCTTCCACATGATAGCACAAGTGTCTAAGCTATAGTGAGACAAAATGAACGAGGCCCAGAAGGAGCTGCAGAAATGTGTTTTAAAATAAAAGAACACTAAGTAGGTCTTTAACAAACTTTGCGCCCATGCTGATTCCAGTTATTTTGAATAATTTTAGAGTGATGAGTGATCTGGGAATTTCTGTATCACATTAGCGTAAGCTCCTATTTCCAGCCTTGCAGGATCCTAAGTTATTAAAATCTCTAAGGCCAAGGCACGTGGGAGCCAAATTTAGATGCCTGTACTCACATCAAGTAACATACTCTGTTCAAGTTCTGTCACTACCATCAGTGGGTGTAGCTAACAAATGAATCACTACTACAGAAGTACAGATCTCAAATCCTAGTTTTTATAACTATGAGCAGCCCAGAAGTGAATCTCAGCTCATGGAGAAAACTTTGAGCAGGCCACGGGAACTGGTAAGAGATGTCCCCGTGGGACATGTGACATCCATATGGAATGAGAACACAAAACTGCAACCCAGTGATTAGCACCAACATCTAGAACTAAGGAAAGAAGGTGACGGCAAGAGCCAGGGATACGAAGCCACAGATCAGGACTGGAGCTTAGGACTTTGTTTTTTACCAGTGGGGAGCCATCAAAGATGCTGTTGCCAGAGCTACAGCAAAATGCACAGAGTGACCTGTGTGTCCATGACTACCAGATAGGTCTTCCTTACTGAGTGAAAATTGACATGCCAACCTCATGAGTTCTGACGTAATCATAATTTTCTCCTGGCCTTAAAGTCTCTGTATCTGAGCTCTCTCAGGGAAGGTATAATTATTTGGAAAGGTCTCAGAGAGAAAAAATAAGACCTCTCCCTGTCAGGCTGACTGATCCCACAAAGCAGGTGAAGGTTATAGTCTTCACAAGCCCATTCATGGCAGCTTGAGAGAGTAAAGTTATTCTTCGAAGGCAAAAAATATTACACAAAGGCTGCCCCAGATAAGGCCAGTTGTACTCAAATCAGATGAAGACTGTACCATTTGATGAAGGATGCTTACCTAGGCCACTACTAATAAACAATGTAGAGCAGCACAAACTAGCAGCTCACCACTGATTTTGGGATCTGCCTTTCACTATTATTCCACCTTGCCTAGAAGTTTTAATTAAGAGGTTCAATAACATAGTATTTGACAAGCTGATGAACTCCACAGAGTAGTGGCTCATGTCCTTCTGAAACTTATAGCTATACCCACTTTCTTTCTCTTCCATAGTCTAATAAAAAGAAATCACCAAATTCCCAAGTCTAAAGTGTTCTCCTTGCACTTCTTTTTCTGTATACATCTTACAAGCCAGAACTTGTAAGCCATCACAGTTAGCAGCTTTAAAAATAAAGAAATAAAAAAAGAATTGAGACAGCTAAGAGCAGTTAGTATGTTCCACAATTTCAACATCTCTGACCCCTGCACTACGAATTGTTTCCAATCTCACACTCTGGGAAAAACCTTATTCACTCTCTTGGAAAGTTTATTGTCAATGGGATTCTACTGTTTCTGAGTGCAAGAAAGATTTCTAGGTCTACGCCATATGAGTTTTAACTACAGACGATGTCTATATTTTTTAAGAGAAAGAGACAGTTAAAACAGAGGCTTTCTATTATACAGTGTTAAAAAGCAGGATTCAAATTGTGCAGGCAAAAGGCTACATGAAAAATGAGGTAGATTGTGGAAAACAATCTACAGGTTTGGGCATCAAATGAACAGAGAAAAACAGGCAATTTCCACTAACCAGTATTATATAAAAGTAGAAAATACACCAGTCTCTCCTTTTGAAAGAGATTCCACTTTGTTCCCAAGTCAGCTCAGCCTTTGCAACTCTATCCTCCAAGAAAGCCTCTCCTCTAAGCTCAGCTGTGCTAAGATACAATTATCCCACAGGACCAGGTATTCTACTCCACAGAAGGATACACCGGGAGAGCATCTACAGTCACCTCTGTCAGGTACACCTAGCAAGAATAGTGAAATCAAAGGATTTTGGATAACTCAATCAACCACCTGTCACCAGAACCAGGAGAACATAACCATCTTTCCTTCAATATGGAAACGTGAAACAGTGATATGGTCAGACAAGGTTCCAGATCTTTGATACATTCTGCAGGTTTATGTCACTTAGGAGCTTTACAGTTTCCTTTCCCAGATGTTCAAAAGCCTTCTTACACTGTCCAAAATCCACGGGCACACAGAGGGAAATCTCCAGACTTGGTGATAAAAAGTGATATTTAAAATGTGGGAGTCTAAAGCCATTTAGAGAGATTTGGAGAAGGACCTAGACAATCTGAAAATCCTATGAGGTATCTATCTCCATTGTAGGGTGTGGAAATACTGCAAATCCAGTCTATAGGCATTTTGGGCTTGGATTCCATATATTTTTAGTGACATCAAGAATTTTTGTAAGAATTTGACTCTAAGATATATACATCATGCTTTGCAATTGGGAGTCAATTCCTAAGTCATCCAAAGTCCTTTTTATTTTGGACTCTTCAAAATAAGAGCCTCTGGTTCCTTAATATAACCATCTTTTTTGGCCTTAAAGACCAGGCACTTCTTCAACTAAGATCCTGTAAATCAGCACTTCTGCATGTTCACACACACACACCTCCCCCTTCATCTGGCACGTAGTACAGTGTTAAGATTCTGATTCAAGTCCCAAATACTAGATTCAACTACGGAAGACTACTTATAGGTTTTCTCTTTCTCTCTAAATTCAATTCTTGGGTCTCCACATAGTGAAGAAAAGTTTGGAAAACTAGCATCTGAAATGGAGGAGCTTAGAGACAGGAACTAAATTTGTTTAATCATCTGCTTTTAAGACACACTCTCAATATTGGAGGTTGACGCTTGGGAAATGGAAAGGAAGATAGTCACAAAACAGATTTTTAGCAAACTGTTTGCAGATCCTGGGCTCTCACCAGTCAGTAGAAAGAAACTGGTTCCTCAGAGAGTGACTCAAAGCAGAGTCTGAATCATCCTTTCTCCCAGCCGTTGCATAAGGAGAGGGGCCAGAGTGGCTGGCTCTGCACAAAGACTGCGTTGTAGGCTAAAGCAGCTCTCAGAAGGGTTGAAAAGTAGAAGGTCTAATGATCATAGCTTTGTCAATGAAGCACTGGGCAGTTTCTCTGTGTTAGTCTAAGTAGGTATATAACAAAAAAGCAGAAGTTTTGCAATTGTCTACAGACTTGTACTTATCTTTACAAGACACCACTGTTATCAGACAAAAAGAGATACAAACATGGAAGCATTGAGCTATAGCACTGTAAGACACGTACTGTGGATTGAGTATCTAACACTGATGATGACCAAAACCAAGGGCACACCTAGTGTTCAGGTAAAGCAACCGATCCCATCAAGTTAGATGGCCTTTTCTCCTCCATGACTTGGCCAAAACAAGCAAAGCCTGGGAGCATAACTCACCAGTAAAACCTGTTTGGAGTGACCCGCTCCTGCATGAGCTGCCATTTTCTTCCAAAGTCCATGGAGCTGTAGAGCTGAAAGACATAGAGAAAGAGGAAGTATAAACTTTGAGGAAGAAGAGGAAGGATTGCTCCTAAATAAAGTATTAAAAATCAGCTTGGATTAAAGAACAGGAATGGATTGTCCTGCACGGTTATCGATCAGCCTCGCTGCCAGGAAAGGCTAATAAGACAATCTCCTCCCCTCACATTTAACGCAGACTGAGTCGCTGTGACTCAAAAGCAGGTTGGCTCTTCCAAAACCTTTTCGAACATTTTTGTGCTTCCCAATTTCAGCTTGTCAATACATTCACTTTGGTTGCCATATGACAAAGATGGCAGTCCCCCGGCTTCTTCAGCCCAAGAGGAAGCAGACAATTGATGGCATGTAAATTCCTAACATTAAATAGAATGAAAGACAAATTAGATTTGTTAACATGACAATGATGTGGTAGGTAGTGACTCTGTACTTGAAGTCACGCTGCAATTGGTGTTTATGCTGTGGATTATGTCTCTTCTGTGTGGTAAAGAAAAGGAAATCACTCCTAATTTACAATTTTTATGTTCAAAACAAGGTCTAAATTTAGAGAGAAGTTAGAAATCAATCTGCTTACTAGTTAGACATTAAAGACAGCGAAGTGGTTCTTGAAAGCCAAATTTTCAATCTAACGATCATTTTGAGTCTTTCTGGATAACAAATGGTGCAGCTGTAATGTAACCAAATTTCCATGCAACTCCACATTAAGTCTCAGACACAGGTTCACTTCCTATATACTCAGCTTAATACCACAAACACCATTCTCCGTGTAATTAATTACCTCCAATCCACCCACTCGAAAGCATAAGCAAGCTTCTTTTTTCCAACTTTTAGCAAGTTTGGTCCTTCAGAAAAAAAATACACTTCGAGAAACAACCACTCTGTTTTACAACTAGATCACAGAGAAATAAATAACAGACAGTGCTTTGAACAGGATTTCAAATAAATTTCATCTGAAATAAATTCTGGTTTAATAAAATAAGGGTTGATTGCAGGCTAAGGAGGTAGATAACAGAACTGAGAAACTTAAATGATTGTAATATCCAAGCTTAGGTCCTTAATGGGAAAATTACATCATTTCAGTAAAGGTTCTGCATTTGATTTGATTTTGAGGAACTGGATTTACAAATCGGAGGTAGGTCCATGTTCAGATTAGAAGGGTTCATAACCTAGTGATGTGTACTATGGCACAGCTATGATGGATGGCTAAGTGTGTCTGGGAAGATTAAACTGTAAGTGCTTGCACTGAATATTAAACTTTCTTAAATGGGCAGTATCTTTGACCACAGAGATCCAGCAGCCATATCAGCTCAGATAGGCTGAGACAGTTGGGGCTGTTCAGCCTGGAGAAGAGGAGGCTCCAGGGAGACCTGATAGCGGTCTTCCAGTACCTCAAGGCGGCCTGCAAGAAAGATGGGGAGAGGCTGTTCAGTAGGGCCTGTTGTGATAGGACAAGGGGTAATGGTTTTAAAATACAGGGAGGTAGATTTAGATTAGATATTAGGAAAAAATTTTTTACAATGAGAGTTGTAGAACACTGGAACAGGTTGCTCAGAGGGGTGGTGGAAGCCCCATCCCTGGAAACATTCAAGACCAGGTTGGATGAGGCTCTGAACAACCTGATCTAGTCAGGGATGTCCCTGCTTCTTGCAGGGGGTTGGACTAGATGACCTTTAAAGGTCCCTTCCAACTCTAACCATTCTATGATTCTGTGATCAGAGCTGGACCACAGAACAATTTACAAAGGTGATCAGAAAGGGCTGTCTGAACAGTGCCCACACCCTGAGGCAGCTGATTGATTCTTACTATGTTTGCACTCAACTATACAACCAAACCACTGTATAGCTAGAGCAAAAGGAAACTCAAAAACGGAAATTCAGACCGTAGGAAGTATCTAACACAACTGGTATGTTTAAAGACAAAAGAATCAGTCCTTTGCATTTATGCCAACAGAAGGTCCAGTTTCTGCCAATGACAGCTCAAGCTGTCAGTGAATAAAGCACATCAGGGGAAAAGAGATGGAAGTACGCATCCTCTAATCTTCATGTCCAAATGGGCTCCAATTATGTAGACTTCACTCCAAACAACATCACTAGGCTTATAGTAAGAAATATATGGAAAGATTTTCTGCCCCATGTTCTTCAGGAGATCAGACATGATCTGAATATTCCAATTTATAATTTCTTTGGCACCGTCACTAGACAAGGTAAGATAATGCACTAAATGCCCACGTTATCTAGGCTTCCTCTGCTTTTCTAGTCAACCAATCTCAGCAACGGTCTAAAAAAATACAGTACGGAATCCTCTGTCCCAAAAGGAATTTTCCATAGATGCAAAATAAAGCATTGCTTATCTTTTTTAATTAAAGGAGCCAGAAAAAGAAAATTCCTTCTCCAAATCTGAGGATAGGGCTTATGAAGTCAACATCAAGGTCATACAGCAAGAAGGTAAATAGCAAATGTTTATTTAAACCGCATCACATCCATCCTTCTGAAGGAACATCTGGATTTTCAGAAATAATAATTAAAAATCCACACTCAGAGTGCTACAGTGCTACAACTCTGCCATGATGTTAGCAAGCTGCCTGCCATAAATACTCCTTGAGTTATTTGACATACGTTTTACACGTACAAGGACCTCTGCACACAGAGTTGCACCAGTTGCACCAAACAACTTTGCTATCCTTTCCATTTCCCGACTGCAGGTACAACTGGCAGACTGAGCTGCGGTGCAAATCACGGGCTCCAGGCAGCTTAGCCTCAGTTAGCTCCTGTTCACAGAAGGTGCAAGTGGGACTAGCATCCTTATTGTATTCCACAACAGATTAACCATTCTCACCATGAGAGGAAAGGATTAGAAAAATACATCCATTTCCTTAGATTCCCTTTTATCTTTTGCCCCTAGCATTTCCTTTTCTTTTGCAGCTCCATAACAGCAGTAGCTACAGATAGCTCAGTGGCATGAAGCACAATTTCTTTCTAACTACTCGTCTCTTCCACAGTGTCTCATTCAGGGAGCATCCTTCTCTCTATCAAGTTAAAAACCAGAGACCAGCTACTGATTACTTCCCCTCCCCCTCCCTTCCTATTAAAACTCAGACTGACTGACGGTAGAAGGATTAAATTGAACTTGTAGCCTTTAGGTGTTTTCAGATAAAGAGATAAAGAGGATATTATTCAGTTCAACAACTTTTATTTATTTATTCACCTACTTATTCTAGGCGTCCACTTTGCATTTTAACCAGACGATTGAATCTTAAAGCTGTATGTATTCTCTCTGGCCCTGTTCACTTTTATAGTACTATTTACAGATGAGAATGTAAAGGTTAACGTTCAATTACTAAGTAAAACATACCAAACAATAAATAGTTTCCTAGTACGCATTAGAATTGAATATATATACACACTTTCTGTTCATCTCCCTTCACGGGAAAAGAGATGCTTTTAGAAGAGACAACAAATTTAGTGGCAAGTACAGCAGATTATTTTGTCTTAAGGCTGAATACTAAGTGATGGGATGAAACAAGGTTTGTTTGGTGCAAAAATTTTCCCTTTTTAAAGCTCTGCTCTGGGTCTTTAGTGACAAGTAATCTCTGGCATTTCCACCTCCCAGAGCATTCTAGCACTCTGGTTCAAGACGGATGGACTTCAGTGCACCATGAAGGTTTACTGTGAGGGTATGCCCTTTCTGCAACCTCCTTGTTTATTTGACCTGCTCTGATGAATTAAAAATTAAGACTGCTACGTGTCTTTACGTTTGTATGGGCTGATCTTGTGCCTTGATGTAGCTAAAGAGTGGCACACAGAGGACTTCACTAAGGTGCAATTCAGAAGCAGGACCCAAAACAGAAGGACGAAGTCCTGGCTCAAGGCAAGGGTGACAAAAATTCATTTTTTAACATGAAAACAAACTTAGAATACTGCACCTACCACAGAGGCACCTCAGTAAACACAGTCATAGCACTCAGCCAATCTCAGCAACCTCTTCACCTATTTGAGCAGACAGGTTTCAGAGCCTCCTGAAAGCTGAGATGCTTTTGGGAACAAACAAAATGTTCAGACTCCCTGCTGAGCCCATCCGAATGACGCTTATGAATCTCATCTGCCCTTGCAGCAGATAATAGGGCTTTTCAGTAGGCATGACCTTAGATTCCTGCTTACCTGCACGCTGGCATGCAACACTGTCACAGGGCAGATGGGATTCAGAAAGGTGAAGGGGCCAGCATTGTGTGTCATATAAATATAATTTTTAATTTTCTCTCAGGCCTGATGGAATATTACCCTGAAAGCATCAGCCTGGTCACGCTAGCAGGATCCACGAGCAGCTCTGCTTCCACTCTTGGCTTTGAGGTCAACCCAGCTCAGCAGTACAGGTGCAATCTTTGAGAATGGGTACTGAACACTGGGGAAAATCTGTCTATGCCCAAGAACCTAGTTAGAAAAGGCCATATGTCCAGAACGTAAATAGCAGATGTTAGGCAAAACAGCATCACAATGCTCCCTCAAGGATTGCAGCATCAGACATATCACATCCACCACAGTCCTGCGTTTTACCAAGAACACACATTTTCTGTAAGAAAAGATCCTGGCAACCCAAGTGATACATAACTTTATTTTACCACAGACCAAAACCTTACCTCACGCTTGTCTTACTCAGCACAACTCTGAATCATAAGGATTATCACATACCATGGGCAGAATGCTGCTTTTTCAAACTCCAAGAATACTTGCAACATTTTATTTAACACCAGCATTGTTTCCGAGAAAAGCAGCAAGCCCCTTAAAGAGGGAGTTTTACCCCCAGTGTCAGATTCTGTGCCACAAACACATGCAACATGGCAGAAACTGTCAGGACTACAGAGCTGGGAAGGAAGGTGTTGTACACACACGCATGCACGCGCAGTGTTGCGTATGAAGAATGTTTCCATGCTGTTCCAGTTCTCCAGTACAAACACTCAGGGTGACGGATCCTGCTGGCTTGCTTGGATGATCATTTTTGGGACTAGGGAATTTGTTTTGGGTGTTTTGTTTATTTTCCCAATGAGAGCTACCAAAAAACCACAAAAGGATGATTTTGCTCAAGAAGTCAAGCTTCTTAGAACTGAAGTAGCGTAAGAAACTGGCCTGCTTAAACTCCACTCATGGAGAGAGGAAAGAAGAACAAAGAATGAAGGAAAAATATGGAAATAATAGGAAGAGATTAAACTCTCCTTGATGTTAGTCATCCATGTCCAAGCTGGTCACCAAGGCTCAATTTTAGAGTGGCAACAAACAGGTTCAAAACAGGCACTTTTAAAGCACAGTTCCCTTACTAACATACTGTTGTGGTTTTGCTTAGTGAGGGGGGCCTAAGGTGGTAGCTTCTGTAGGAAATTGCTAGAAGTCGCTCCCCTTTGTTTAGTGGACTCGACCGGGCCTAGGGCGGACCCACTGCTGGCCAA
>WHYT01017504.1:1580429-1647991 GCA_009806455.1 Tetrax tetrax
ACAAAAAACCCAAACGAACTGGGACAGAAGAGAAATAAAATTAGATCAACATTTCTGTAGGAAATTGGACTGCATGCAAGCAGTCTGCAAAGAGTATCTCAGCAAAGCAAGTCTGTAGCAGGGTCTTAGATTTTCTCTAGAGACAGAAAATGACCATGATCACTGGAAAAAAAAAAAGTGTGTCAAACTGAGAAAAAGTTGTAAACTATTCAGAAAATTGCAAGATGTGTCTTTCCTCAACAATGAAATTACAAAAGGGGAAGAAGATGCCATCATTAACATGTCAGAAAGTTCATTCCTAGAAGGAAAATGAACTGGAGGAAATACTCACGATACTTTTCAGCCCAGAGAGTACAGAACAGAGAAGCCATGTCTGAGAACTACCAGAGATGACTTATCACATGGAAGAAGAGAGCCATATGCAACGAACTCAAACTGCAGTGGAAATGTTTCAGGACATGACAACACCAACAGTTTTTCTAAAGGCACACTGATCAGTCAAGTACTGCAGGAGAAATATTTTGTAACAGCTCGGAACAATATTCTGTACAGAATAAATTCATGGTCCTCACTTCACCCACTGCAAAGATCTTTTTTTCCACACCCAAAATTAGACATAGGAAGGATTTAATAACTTAGCAAGAAAAAAAAAAATCCCAACCAAAACAAAAAACCACCAAAACACAAAAGGAGTCTGCCCTGCAGGAGATAACTGCTCCAGCAAGTGAAGGGATATGAGTAATGCTTGCATTTCTCTCTGTTATCTTACATTTCTTTCATTTAACTCTAAAATAACTCTGACTCAACCACTCTGACTACTCTTGACAGTCAGATTCATCTAGTCATCGCTCTCGCCACTTGCTGAATTTAGCACAGAAATTTCAAGCTGCCAAAGTATTTCTGTTTTTTTTTTAATCTTTTATTGTTTCATCATTTTAAAGTGGTGCCTTCTTCCTTGAGCTCCCGCCGAATTCCTGAGATACTATCTCCCTATAACTTCTTATTCATACAAATAATAATCAGATCCCAAAATCCCCAAGAAATTCAAGTTGGGATAGTAAACTCACAAATAGCCAAGACTGACACAAAAATTTCCAACCAATATTCACAACACATAAGCCATTTCCCTTTATTATTTTTTCCATTTCAGATGTCATAAAATTGTAGTTTTCCTCCTTCTGATAGCTCCACATGCTAAATCCACTTGTAGAATCCCCTTACAACAATCCTGCAGCCATCAGTTGCCCTCAGACACTGGCATGGTGTGCCTTTGGAAGCAGAGCAGACTGCGAACCTCAGCACAGCAGAGCAACAAAAGACAGACAACTGAACTGAGAAGAATTGGATATGACAACAGACAAAAGATTCGATGTAGCCATGAAGACAGCAGTTGTTACTACAGAAACACGCTCTACTTCTATATCACATCTTCCATCTTACCTTCCTTGCCTATCTTCCATCCCTCCTTTTTTGAGGACAGGTGGATACCTCTCCCTTACACAGCACCAGTATAATGTTTAAGTCGTGGGGTCTAGACAGCTCCCTTTCTCAGGTTCTCATGTGAAGCCGGACATACTACTTGCAGCACACTAAAGACATGACTTAGGTCTAACATGCTTCAGTTGTTGCTCCTGACCTGGTTTTAGCCGCCCCCTTACCATGCAAGAGGCTTTATTACTCACAGTAGGAAAGGCTGCATTCAAGGAAAGATTCACTCTAAACTGAGTGGTGCAGTCGACAAGCCTGAGGGACAAGATGCCATCCAGAGGGACCTGGACAAGCTCAAGAAGCGGGCCCATGCGAACCTCGTGATGTTCAATAAGATCACGTGCAAGGTCCTGCACATGGGTCAAACAATCCCCAGTATTAATATAGGCTGGAGGATGAAGGGATTGAGAGCAGCCCTGCTGAGAAAGACTTGGGTGTACTGGTGGATGGAAAGCTGGACATGAGCCATCAATGTGCACTTGCAACCCAGAAGGCCAATCATAGCCTGGGCTACATCAAAAGAAAAGTGGCCAGCAGGTCAAGCGAGATGATTCTGCCCCTCTGCTCCACTCCGGTGAGACCCCACCTGGAGTACTGCATCCAGCTCTGGAGCCCTTCATACAGGAGAGACCTCGACCTGTTGGAATAGGTGCAATAGAGTGCCATGGAAATGATCAGAGGGCTGGAGCACTTCTCCTGAGAAGACAGGCTGAGAGAGTTGGGGTTTTTCAGCCTGGAGAAAAGAAGGCTCCAGGGAGACCTTGTTGAAGCCTTTCAGTACTTAAAGGGGGCCTACAAGAAAGATGGGGACAAACTTTTTAGCAGGGCCTGTAGTGATAGGACAAGGGGTAATGGTTTTAAACTAAAAGAGGGTAGATTCAGACATAAGGGAAAAAAAAAGTTTTACGATGAGGTTGGCGAAACATTGGAACAGGCTGCCCCATCCCTGGAGATATTCAAGGTCAGGCTGGATGGGGCTCTGAGAAACCTGATCTAGTTGAAGGTAAGGCATCCTTGACAGATCCACACAAAAGAACCTAAAAATAAACAAACATAAAAATAAATCCTCCTTCTTGAGCCAAAAGATTTGTGTAACAGCTGGTGGAGCTGAGCTGAGAAGAAAGAAGTCTACCAGCACTATATTTATGGGCTTTGTTTACACAGAGTTGTAAAAATTAGTAATTGTAATGAAAACAAATGGACCGGTTTGTCTCTCTGCTTTGATTTCCTTTCCAGGTGATTAAAGGCTGCATCAAGAGACCTCATTATAGCCCAAGGTTCTTCTCTAGCATTGTACAGCCAGATTGTCTCAGGCATGGAAAGAGACTGTGTCCACAGACTGTTGCATATCTGAGACTCACCAGAGCTTCCTCATTTCTCTACAGATGTTGTACAGTGGAAGGGACACTGGACTATTTTGGTAAGAATCTGGTCTAAATAGAAATTAAATACTAAAGGCATTTCCATAATCTGTCTTATACAGAGGGAAAAAAAAAAAAAAAAAGTATCAGAAGCTGCAAAGTTCTCTCTGCATTTTCAAATCTAATACTCAAATATTTCACATGCTTGCTGGCAAAAGTAGGTCTTAAGACAAAAGAAACTCAGACTACACACCACTATTATAAGAAACTAGTCAGGGATCTTCTGCACAAAGCCCAAAGTCCTTGGAAATGTGTGACTTCATGTTGTAATTGTATAGCTCAACCCAGACCTGGCTTATAAGGAAACCAGGTAGGTTAAGACTATGCACTGATGCCATGTTTCATAGTTTTACAGATAAAAAAAAATACTTTCACCATATGGGTCTACTCACAGCAATGCACTTTGCTTAAACCCGATGCTGAAAGCAAGATTTGCCTTTTTCTGCTTCTCCACCTCATCTCCGAGAAAAAGACGAAAGTGGATTAAACTGGTGAAAAAGTAGTCCACTCAAAAACCTTCACATTTCAATTTCTCTTAAGCCTAACTGGTACTGAGCATATGCAGCCAAAAAAATTGCCATTTCTGCTGAGAGCACAGCATATCTTTTGCTTTTCTACTGTGTAACTGGTTTGTAGTGGAACAAGAAGTCCAGATACAGCTGCAACACAAGCAGTGACTTAAACGAGTAACACTAAAGAAGTGAAGGCCTGTTTCAGTCCTGAGTGAAAAACAACCTCTCTTTTCTACTTTGTCCCCAACTGCAGAAATGCTGGAGTGGCTCAGAACAGAGATGAAAAGTATTACTTTCAGATTTTTTTCTTAAACTGAAAATCTGGGGGAAAAAAAAAAAACATGTTCACTTCAGTCAGTTAAAACACATTTCAATCATTTCTAAATAATTTAGGTCTAGCAACTTGCAAAAGGTACTAAAAATAGACACACCATTTTGAGGGAAGGCTAACTTTTTTGGATTGCTTGTTTATTCCTTTCTTCATGACATTTTAACCACTTCAAAATCAGCTCTAGAGTCGGAGGGAGAGCTAAAGGTGAGCAATACATTGCCACTGACCCTCTTCTGGTGAGTGTTTTGTCAACAAGCCTTATTGAAAACTAAAGACATAAAAGAAGAAAAACCCTAGAAACCAAAAAACTCTACTTCCAGAGTCTGAGAACAGATTGAGACATAACAGACAAGACAAGCAATGTGCCATGCAGGAGAACAGTTTCCCACATCAGTGATGCAGAGCAGAGAGCAAGACTAGGCACAGAAATGGGCAAGGATGCAGAATGGGGAAGGGAGGAACAACACTGGG
This sequence comes from Tetrax tetrax, assembly GCA_009806455.1. NCBI lineage: Eukaryota > Metazoa > Chordata > Aves > Otidiformes > Otididae > Tetrax > Tetrax tetrax. The sequence goes on from WHYT01017504.1 coordinate 1,584,653, forward strand.
ATTGTGAAGAGATCAGAACAGGACAGAGGTGGCAGAACTGCCTCCTGCTACCAGATTCTACAAGGTGCACCAGGAGATATCTTTATCAGTATTTCTTCCACTGGCATCCAACAGGCTCAGCCAGAGGCAGAGGAGGGTTGCAGGCTGCTCCTGTTGTCCCAGCTGCTGCTTCACTCCCTTTTCCCTTAGGACTGACTCTTTAACAGTGACAAGAGCCTGAATCAGCTCTCTAATGGCTGCTGACTTTTCTCCCTCTAAGCCAGGCTAGTCCCTTTTCCCTGTATCTTCTCAGCTTGAAATCATTAAGCAGGTTTTAATCCAAGAGCTATGCTAACTGGATCCACCAACTGCATGGATTTAGCCAATGGGGCCATACAGCTCAGCCTGTGACAAGGAGCTCTGTGCCCTCCCAGGCCAAGAGGAAAAAAATCTTTTTTTGCTCCTGGGGGCTCCACACTGCAGCCCTTTAGAAGCCCCTCCTCACACATCATCAACACTTATACTCCAAAAGTTCAACAATAAGGGGAAATAAATGGGAACCATGTGCCTAATGAGAAGATTTTTCATTCAAATGTGCTTTATTGTGTGATATATGCCTTTAATTACAGCACGAGACTCTGGGTACATTTGTTGCTATTATAGACCAATTTTTAATGTTTATTGAGCACAAGACTACAACAGGTACAGCAGGAGAGCCTCAGACATTAGCCAGAGTGGGACATAAAGCTACAATCACTTGCTTGGCTCTTCCTCTTCTTCTATCTTTATAAACCCTGTGGCACTATGCATAGGGTAACCTCTATTATATGCAGAATAGGATGTAATGGAAGAGTGTTTTTTCTAGACTAGTGAAAGAAAGATCAGACATCACCAAAATACCTTCCAAATTCATGTAAGATTTTGCCGAATTATTTCTTTATGTGGTAAAAACAAGATTTCTGGAAGTGCATACATGGACATAAAAGAAAAGGGGTTGAAACTGCATTCAGAATAGCAATTTATTCTGAGATGTAATTGTTGCAATGTTAAAATCATGTAAAATTTTTCACATGGCTTGAAATAAATAAATATTAATTTGAGCTCAACCAGAACATGTAATTTCGGCAAAATTAAAACAACTTATTTTGCTCCATTATTAAACTACGTGTTATTTAACACACACACCCCATTGCCACCCAATTCAGCTTCAGTTTTCTGTTTATCAGCATTCTCACAGGCCAGGGAGGTTACTCAAGACAGTTCCCAAGCCTGTCAAGACAGAGACCCATCACCCTGCAGACACACACCTGAAATCGATGTAGCTCACGCAGGTGAAAATGCTGTAAGGTAAAGCTGCTCCCACTTGGGACCAGCCCCAGCAGAGGGTAGGTGTGCCCTCTCCTCATACGGTTCTCATCTCGCCAGTTGAAGAGCAGGTGCTCAAGACCTGCACCCCACTTCACAGCCGTGTTGTGCAACTCTATTTCTTCACAAAGGCAGAACAATCTCACAAACTCCACATTCTTCTATCCCATTCACCCTACAAGGACACTGTGCACCCTCAGCCTGAGGCTGTAGGTTCTGTCAGGGATTTATGATATCAAGAAGAGATCACTGCAAAATGATTAGTGACCACTAAATCACACCTTTCCTAAGAGAGGAACTCAGCTGGGATCTTACCAGATTTCAAGAGCTTACAAGTAGCTTTTGTCATCTTCATGAAAAGTGAGAAAACAACAGCACTGCACTGACCCACTGTGCCAAGCACATTTCCTATAAGCACCCAAAATCAGGGCGAGCAAAGGTTGAGCTGTACCAAATACATACTTTCTGATGACTGAGGAAGCTTGCGGCTGGGCACTGAGCATCTGCTGGCTGCTCCAGTACCTCCCACTCTTATCTGACTAGAGACCATTGCAGTCTCTGCATGGCCACACAATACCAAAGCTGTGAATCTGGAGGGATTTGCTCTGCTCAGTGGCATTAGCACATCAGCCCAGCAGGTTCACGAGCCAGTGCTGTGCATTCAGAGTAGCTAAACATTTTGCTCACCATGGCAGAGGTTTCACTGTCTGATGCAAAGATGCATACATCAAGAAATCCATCACAGATGCAGGTGCCAGATAACTTGGAGGGAAGTCAGGAAAAGGTAATAAGAAAAGTGACCCACAGAGAGATTTCAAGAGTTGAATGTGCAGAATTTCTCCAGATATTGTAAAAAGGAAGCACAGAACTGTATTCCTGTATGTAAATGGCACCAAGGAAATGGGAAGCTTTGAAGGCTGGCATGGGTGAGAAGGCAGAGACAGACATTTCTGATCCTTAGAAACCCTTCCTTAAATATGCTTCCTAAGACTGCTCAAGACAAGCATGGCAAATACTAATTTTTAACAATTTCCTTTAGATTTTATCACTGGTGTCTATTACTTCTTGCGGCAATATAGTCTGCAAAGGGGCCATATTCTCAGCTCTGCCTGTTAGACGATCCGTAAGTCAGGAAGAATGGCACAATTGGCCTTTCACTGGATTTACTCTAGCTCAGTTCTGCTTCCCAAGCCTTACAGCAGGCATTTATAGGCTGCCACAACACACCATGCTACTTCCAACCCTTTTGGTCATGGCTATGCCCCAGATGCCATCCTGAAAGGATTGTGGGAAGCTACAGTGGATGAATGGGCACTGCTTAGGAAGGGTACAGGTGCTGCACTGGAGGAATCCCTCTCTGGACAATTCTGGCCCCCACACACAGGCTATGCTCTATACTACCTGGGACCAAGGCCAGATACTCGACCAAAGAAAGGCCCACCGTAGTTAATGGCAGTCTTGTTTCCCCAAAAAGAGAACACAGATGCTGCCCATAGGACAACTGTGACCATGAAATAACTTCTGAGTAAAAAGATTATAAAAATAAGGTAGAAAACTTCAGCTTGTGACAGTGTTGAGAATGCAGCTTTAGTAAATATTGTCTCCTACTCAAACACCTTAGTTCTTATACCATGTTCTACAATTCACTCTTTTAGGCCATCTTCATTACTGCATACTTGTCATATCCTGTCCTATAATAAATCAAGGGAACTAAAATTTAAGATTAAATGGCCCATACGTTTTGATTCATTGGATGACTCAAGTGCCAAAGCAAACTTGCTTCTGTGGGTTTGAACATATATAAAAAAAGAAACTCTCAGCTCCTTTCAGCCTTACTCTCCTACTCCCCAGTCAGCTCCAGTCTCCAACAGGGCTCTGCTAGCTTGAAGATGTTCTCCAGTACTGCTCTTATAACACCCTTAAAATCCTGTGGGGTACATCAGTCCAGCTCTAGCCAGCCAAATTTCTCACTGGCCTGATTCCCTGGCAATCCATTTACTGACAACAGGCAACTACTGAAGAGAAAAGCAGCTTACACAGGCACCCATGTCTACACACACACACAGCCAAGTCAGAGATCACATGCAGGAAGGGGTTTCAAATCTGGGAGGCTCCAGGGGAATATCCTTTCCTTCATCCTGAACAGCAAGTCATCCCACAGAAGGCAAGAGATGGTGTCCTCCCTGTACTTCACAGGGATTCAGTTCATCCTGATCCAAAGGTGCAAGGGAGACTGACAATACCACCAACATACCAGCAAGAAGGGCAGCATACGGATGTTTACAGGAGGAACCCAAATGAACAGCATCATTGTAAATGCCAGCCACCATCAGGAACAATTTAGCCTGACAGTTGTAGCAGAAACTGTCACTGCACTGAGGCATCACTGCCAGAAAAATCACCAAATGAGAAACTCGCATGTTTCAGGGATCCCCTAAGGCTGCTGGGCATACACCATTTACACTGTCATCTCTGATTCATCCATCACCCGGTTCCTGCAATCAAACAGTGGAAAATTGTACCTTTGGAATAAATGAACCTGCAATTGCAGATCAGGCAAGAAAAAGGAAGCTCTTATCTATCCTCTCTCAAGTTTCTACATATTCTGTGGTGTCTATATTTAAGTTATTTATTCCATTTAATTCAAACTCTAGGTACCTTCAAATCCACCCTATGGAACAGGGTGAAGGAAAAAAAAAGGACACATAAAATCTCAACAACAATAAGCAAACCTGATCCAAGGCAATAATCATAGTCAACTTGATGTAACAAACTTGGTGTAACATAACTTTAATTCCTGAAGTTAATCAATGTTCAGGGTTATGGTATGGCATAATTCAAAAGATAAAGGAAGGTCGCGGAGGAAAACTAAAGCAGCCTTCTCCATGCTGTCACTAGAGAAAAAAACACAACTCATTTGGCTGGGGAACACAGGGCTTAATGTTGCAGCAGAACTCTCAGGTTTGTCACATTTGTACCACTGGGTATGAGGAACTGTTGTGGACTTGCACCAAGATCTGAGGAAATCAACTGGCCTGAAGTAAATACTGTGCTAGAGGACACAACCAGAGTTCTGTTTTGGCAGCAAAACTTTTGATGACATTATTGTTCTCTTACTATATGGCAGGAAAGTCCTCTTGGGTACAGTATATTCTACTAACACATTATTTGTACATGCTGTTATCTCTTGAACACTGCAAGCATAAAATACCACAAAATGTACATTCAGATAGTTTATGATCTCTGACCCTCTGGCAGAAATGAGATTCCCAAGGTAGGACACTGTGGGAAGGATCAGGTTTTCCTCCTTTTGCACTACAGAATCTCAAGGATTTTCTATAAAGCTTTAAGTTTTGTTGGTTGTTTTATCAATTGTCCTTTTCTCAAAAATATCATCCTTCCTTTTGGTTCCTCAGCTCTTCCTTTCATCATACCCACAATACTTCAGATGTGCCAAAATTTTACTGCATCATGCTCTAACTTTTGTTTTACAGCCACCCATGGTCCTATAAAAATCAATTGACCACAAACCTAAAGAATTTTATTACACTGGAAGAACTTCTTGTAACTGCCACAAAACTGTTGTGGGGCTTCTACTGCAAAAATTCAAACATGCACACAAGTGTGTGCACACCGCATACAAACAGGCCACCAGCCCTCTCCCAGACAACCTATATCAAAGACCAGTTTGAAATAAGCACCAAAATGCAACTGAAGACATGCAGCATTTGCAATGATGAATAAAGTTCTCTTAGAAGCATAAATGGCCCACAGCAACACAGTGCTAGCATGAGGAAATTATTAAAATCTTGCCTTTTTTTCTTCCTTTAAAGAGAAAGCTTCTTGATTTGTTAACTGTGAGGAAGCATTTGAAAAACATGATTCCCAACATTTCCTCTGTCACAGAAGCATCAAGAGAAATGTAAGAGAGAACTGATATTATTCCAGCATCTTCCTGATTTTTTCTCTGCTCAACTCACGACTTTCAAAGGACCAATTCATGACTTCTAAAATCTTGGGACTGGTAGTTCTGAAGTGCTAGACCAGGCACTGGCCTCCTTTTCCACCACTGAAGCAATAAGCATGAAAATCTGAAACACATACTGGGTTACTGTTTAGTGTCTAAGAAATTTGAATCATCTGTGCCTACTGTGGGGACAAAGGACTTATAGCTGTTCCGCCAGCACCCTTATTGCTCAGAATAATCTTGATTACATTTCATTTCTTTCAGAAGGAAAAAAAGAGAAAAAATACGAAAAGAGGAAAAAAAAAGAAAAGAATTTTTTTTTAAAAGAAAAAAGGTGAATTTTCAAATGTCAAGATTGAACAATGGAAACAAACAGTTGTCTCAACGTAAGCGATAGCTCGCAAACAGGCAGATGAGCCCAGGGAATCTGCATCTCTCAATAGGTGGATTTTAGGGAAAAAAAAAAACAACCACCGTACACTGGAAAGAGTAAACTACATCCATCTTGTTTTTCTTGTGCAAACAGAAAAACATGTATGTTTTCAGGCCAGATCGTTCAGTGATGTAAATCAGCATTTCCCAGCTAAAACCAACGGACCTACACTGAATTTCTGCTGCTACGTATGTGACTGCACACATTTTTTGTAAATGAGCTCAGGTGTGCTACTGGATCAGAACATGGTCCATTTCCCAGCTGAAATCAAGTACTGGAGGCAAGGATGATTTGTAGTGAGTCAAAACAGGGAGGAGAGGCAGAGAGAAACCTATTTCCACAAGGCAGTCTGAAATAAAACTAGGGCCATGTACCAGCTTCCAGTATTACAGAAATTTGTTTCATACAATAGCCACTAAATTATTTGAAATCAAACGTATGAGCTTTTCAGTACACTGCTATGCTACAATATAGAAGAATGGCCCCCTGCCCCATGGCACATCTACAGCTACAGCACCTGCTGATGTGGAATTCCCACATGGGGTCCCCACTCCAGCCACGCTGGAAGTTCTGCCACAGCCTGAAGCCTGGGAAAAGATGAAGTTGTAGCAAGAGCAACTCCTGTAACATTTCTATAGGACCACCAGAAAGGAAAATAGAACTTGACTTAGACAGTCTTGCTGATGTTGCAGCTCTGTCGGGTTAACAGGATAACCTTACAGAGCTCACTTCACCTCCTTGTGCTTCAGTTTCCCTTCAGCCTCTCTCACTGCCTTGTCAACTCTGCCTCTGCATCAGTAACCATCAAGCTGTGATTTCTTATTAATTATTTTAATTTATTATTTTTTAAATTTTTATTATTATTTTTAAATACCCCTTGCATGACAGCGGGGGTGACCAGGACAAGACTGCATTAACACTGGCACTGCTGGGTAAACCAGATGATTCGTCCTGGTCATGGCATGAAGGAACCTTCTAAGAACTGCGTGGTGCAAAAGTCACCAGGGCATCCTATGATTTACAAAGTCTAGTTATGCTTCACAAAAGAGTGATGGGGAGGATATGGCCATTCCTGCCTGCTCCTTTTCTGGAATTTCTCTTTCTTTGACTCTCAGATACACATTTCTCAGCTATATAAAAAGATTTTTATAATATACTGCTAGAGATAAGATAATAATGGTATCCTGTTAAATGGATGTGACATGCCAGCAGAAAAGCGTTATGCAGATATTGCCATCATAGTAACAGACCTCCATTGAAATCACGTCAAGATACTCCGTGTCGTCTAGGGTCAGCCTGTAGGATCTGATGACCTGACTGGGCCCTGCACATCCTCAATTGCAAGGGAAAGCATAGCTACACAGCTAGAAGTAAAACAGCAGCAAAGGCTTTGGTCCTCGGTGTCATGGTTTAACCCCAGTTGGCAGCTAAGTACCACACAGCCACTCGCTCACCTGCCCCTCTCCCCCCAGCCCAGTGTGACAGGAGAGAGTCAGAAGGGTAAAAGTAAGAAAACTCAAACGTTAAGGGAAGAGCAGTTTAATGACTGAAAATACTAATAAAAAAATATAATAGTAATTTAAAAAATTGTAATGAAAACAACAAAAAGAGAGAAACAAAACCTGAGAAGAACAAGCGATGCAACCACTCATGACTCGTCAACCAACACTCAGCTACTCCCCAGGCAGCGATCATGCAGCAGAAACAGGAGTGATCTCAGAACAGTGATTTCCAGGGATGTGCCCACCGGCTAACTCCCACTTACACACAGAGCAGGACATCTATGGTACGGAATACTTCCTTTGGCCAGTTTGGGTCAGCTGTACTGACTACAGCCCTCCCAGCTTCTTGCACCTGCACATTAACAAAACCTGGGAGCCTGAAAAAAGTCCTTGATCTCATAGCAACAACTAACAACATCAGTGTGTTATCAACATTCTTCCCATACCAAATCCTATGCTAAATCCAAAACTCAGCATCTACTGGGGAAAAAAAAAATTAACTCCCAGCCAAAACCAGGACACTTGGCACTGACAACTATAGCCAAGGCTCAGCATCAGGATCAGGACTGTACACTTCCTCAGGATTCCCATCCCTGGATGGCTCACATAGCCCTCTTCCCAAGTACTAGCGTTTTTTTCAGGTTATGCAAATATGCCTAAGATTCAGCAGCTGCTAAGAGAAGCTGAAACACCCCTGCTTTAGGGCAGAACTGAGAGCAAGGGACAACCTGCTATTCCCAGGCCTGCTATTCCCGCTCCTGACTGCAAGCTCCTGGTCCGGCACACAGAAATGCACCGCTCAAGAAGCAGCCTCATAGACTGTCCCAGTTCTCAGTTGCTGATGACATAACAAATATGCATATACAGGTGTGTGCATGGGGGAGTACTTTCACCTCTCAGCATCATCCACCCAGATGCCTGCCTCAAGGACACTGGTCTATCCCATCCCAGTCATCCATCTTTGAGGACATTAAAGATGAAAGTATTGTCTTAAGTAGCCCACTGCCATCCTAATGTGCAATACTTCCAAACAGTGAGGTCTTGTATTGTCAAGGCAATGTGCAAATACTAATTAATGCCACCATTATCCAGACAGAAAGAATAGTCCCTGCTGGGCAGACTTCCAACAATTTTCAACTGCCTGAATCACTGACAGTAATGCGAGTCACTGGGTCCCAAATCCTTCTGGATAAAACATGACCCTTTTCGGTTAACAAAACATAACAGCTTCTTAATCACCACCTTCCAGAAAGCATTCTTGGTCCAAGGGAATTAAATAGTGTCCCTCTGTATTGAATTCTACATGCTCACAGTCATAATTTGAGGTGGTGGCAGACCCATCTTCCCCAAGCTTCAGGCTTTAACATCCTGAAGCATTAAAGAAAGACAAGACAACAGCAAAACCCAAGAGAGTTAAATTACCTAAAATCCCAGCATTAAAAGCCTATACATGACTTGTATGTCTTTGCAGGCACTTTGCAATAGTGAAAGCCTGTCTGTATAACCACTTCACAAGATAATGTGTAAAGGCTTCCATACTTATAGGCCTTAATCCACAAAAATATTTGTGCATAACCTTAAAATTAGGCCTAGGCTAAATCATTTGGCTGCTCTGAGGTCGGCGTTGCCTTTTTTCCTATTAAGTTCTACATTTTATATGTAGCACTATTTAAAATGAAAATTTCATGACAATTCACACAAGTTTATGCTAATTGACACAGGCTCTGTTACTGCAGTGGTGATATTTTGGGTAAAATTAAACCTGCATCACACTGAGTTAATTCAATGAGAAGGGAAAGGACACCAGACTGAAGCTTTTCAGGGTCAGCATCAGCAGACATTTGAGTAGAGTCAACAGTTGAATTGTGCTCTTTTCTTCAACTGAAAGTGATATCATTATAATTCTGCCCAACGGTGATATCATTATAATTCTGCCCATTTTTTTTAATGTTGCCATCAGGCCAGGCAAATACTGAGACAGAGCTTTGAAAAGCAATATGGAGACAAAGAAAAAGGAAAATTAAAAAAAAAAAAGAAAGAAAGAAAAAGAGAGAGAGAAAGAGAGAAAAGAAAAAGGAAAAGGCAGCAACCTTTTCTTGCACATCATGTTTACTCTCTCCTCCAGGGCAAGGGGTCATTATAACCTACAGGCACAACAGCAGGAATTAGGAAACTTAATGCTTTTTGTTGCTTTGACCATATTGGAATCATATCCCATTTTGAACACATCCAGAGAGCAGGGTTGGTTTCAAGTCTCCTAATCTCAGGTAATATAGCAAATACTTACATCTCAGCAAAGGAAATTACTTCCTTGACAGTCAATTGAGGCCTAGTCAATACAAAAAAAAATCTAAGGTACAATTTACCTCATTCTAAAATAGTCATCTACATTTGCTTCCAGAAATCAATCAACACTATTCAGTAGATCACCACCAACTACTGTGTGCAGCCTTGGCACCTAATATAGGCATATATTTCTACATTTTAGATCTCTACAGTCAGGGAAAATAAAACGTGCCCACAATGTTCTTATTCTTCAGGCTTCTTAATTCCTTCACGTTTATTCCCGTCTGCTATATTTACAACCACCCTTCACCCCACTTAGGCTCCAGATAAAAATCAATACACAGCCATGATTTAGCACAGCCCAGGAACAGACCACAAGATCCTTGCTCTGTTACACAATAAACTAGGTTGCTTCAGCAGAAGAGCACATTTAAGCATTGCATGTGTCTCACTCCATTTATCTCTCTATTTTCCTTTTCAAAGTAAAACCTGTTCACGAGGTATCTATAACATAAATAAAAAGCAATAGGAAAATCTGTTCTAGCTAAATCAAATCTCACAAGCAGTTACTTTCTTTTTGCCACAACAAGTCATCACAAGCCCAAAGTTCACTATTTTGCTAGGACAAAATTCATTGGGCATTTCTAAAGTAGAGTCAGGGCTGGATAATTTAATTTCTCATCTCCTATTAAAACTGCCAGGCTTACCATAATCAGAATGATAAATGCAGAGTCATACGTCTTCTTTCCGACAGTAATACCCATCAATACTTCAAATGCAAACAATTTTGACATTTGACTTTATAAAAATTACCTGGTGCACCAACACCACTTAATTAAATCATTTAAAACCTGCTTTTGTTACATTTAATGAATGATATATTATACTGCAATGAAACATGCAGCAACACAAATACTTCACAATGCTAACAATTAAGGCTCACTTCACTTACGGCAATTGACAACACAAGTGCTCCTCACTTCAATTCAGTTTGTGCATTCCAAATGAACTGGTTAGCAAAAGGGGTGCTTCTTTGCTAATGAGTTTTGTAATCAAGGCATCTATTTTAATTTCAAATTGACTAGATTGGGGGAAATTGCTGAACTAAATGACTGGTTCTAATTAGGATTATAAAAATATTCATCATGCAGCAGAATTAGCGCAAGGTCTTGATTTCCCTACATTTGCATATAGCTTTAGTTTAAGAGTGGAAAAAAACCTCCTGGTAAATTGTCTTCCTTTTAATGAATTGAACAAACACTATATCTGTTTTAGTTGTCCTTTCATTTAAAGGCACTGATACATATTCATGATTTGTAAATGAAGTTAAGTGATTTTGATTCTTCAGTTCATTACCATATTCAAGAAGAGACTTCTGTAAATTGCCTTTAAACATTCCCAATCTCAAGGGTTTGGTGGGTTTTTTTGGTCTGAGGTTTTTTTAACTTTACTAACATTTCAGTTTATCTATTTGATGGAGCCCTGTCTCCTGCCTGCCTGGGAGAGCTGCTGGCAGGTGGCTTGTCCAGTGAAGGACACACGATATGTTTGTAGAACCTGATGTTCTCAGAAGAGCATTCAAAAGGCAAAGAGATGAAAGGCTTATTTGTGGTTAAGTCATGGGAACAGGACTCTATCTGGGTTCAGTTTCTGACTTTGTTATAGTCCTCAGTGGTAGTTAGGCAATGAAACACTTTAATGACCTGTGCCTGAATACACTACGGATAGTCCAGGGACAATGCTTTTTTTGTCAGCTTCACGTTTAATTGCAAACTCTCTGGGGCAGGGATTGCTTCTTAATATGAACGTGTAATACAATGGACCAGTCAGCATGGTAGAGATTTCTAAGAGCAGTTACTGTAATATGGCTTGCATTAAACACAAAACATAAGCGTTTCTTTAAATCTGTACAACATTATTATCACTTTATTTCATTCCTCAGTATGACAGGCCTGTAAGAGTAATCGTTCTTATGGCAGCTTCCTTGATTTCTTTCCCTTTGGGTGAAGAAAAGAATGCACTAGGTGTGCCTCCAGCTTCACTCTGCAGGGTGCTCAAATGCCAAGTGACTGGTACAAGATAAATTTGAAAGCTGAGTACTGTGTCCATAGGACTGGAACCACAGTCATCCTGCTCTTCAGGTATCAGTGAGCCATGGTAAGAAATTAGCCCCAGTGTGTTCTCTCACATCATACAGTGAAATGGTGATTCTACCATGAGGATCCATGCAGGACCAGAAAGAGCTTATTTTCCTTAAGTAGAATGTTCACGTCTTGGTAAAAAAAGCTGAGTTTACCCCAGCAGTGCAGGCTTGAGTTGTTGCTGACAGAAGTTGCTCACATTTCTGACTGCAGTTACATCTAAATTCCAGGACCAGGAGCTGGAATATATGAGAACCAGCATATATGAGGACCAGGGGCTCTATGGTACTTACTAGGAATGAAGAACACCACAACTGTCCAGTCTCTGTGCTAGTGAAGCCAAGCAGAACAGATGGAGGGAGAACTAAGCCTGACACCCTGTGGCACTTGCACCCCCTGAGACACAGGGATCAGGGGTCCTTCAGGGCATTGAGGGCTCTCTTAATATTCTAGTTCATTGGCCTACTATGACAGAAAAAGAGGAGATGAGTTGTCTTCTCCATCTGCGTGTGTGTGTGCACATAAAGGTCTGACTTAACTTCTTTATATGACTCCTCTTCACAAGGAGCCACACGGAGAGGACAGGAGGCAAGGGATATAAGTTGCACCAGGAGGGGTTTCATCTTTGTATGAGAAAAACGTTTTCTACAGTGAGAACAATCAATCACTGGAACTTGCCCTCCAGGGACGTATCAGAGTCACCCTCCTGGAGGCTTTCAAGACATCACTGGACAGAGTGCTGCACAGTCACATCAAGGCTCCCTTTCTCACAAAAAGTTGGACAAGATGATCTTTCAAGATCTTTTCCAACCTGGGCTGTTTTATAAGTCTATGAAAACAGCTCATCACAACGAAACCCAGACAAAGATGGATGACTGCCTGGAATAAGGTGCCTACATTTTGAGAGAATCATAGAATGGTCTGGGTTGGAAGAGGCCTTTAAAGGTCATCTAGTCCAACCCTTGTGCAAGGAGCAGGGACATCTCCAACCAGATCAGGTTGCTCAGAGCCCTATCCAACCTGGCCTTGAATGTTGAACCCAGCCTCGCCCTCCTTTCAGCAAGTCCCACTGGATTTCTTTGTCAGCACTCTACCCAACTGGACACTGTCAAAAAAAATATAAAAATTTCCACCCTTAGCTGCTTAACTATGTCATACTGGGAGCCCGAGTCCAAACTCCAGGGTAGAACTTTGCCTGGCAGCAGAGAGACACTGCCTTTGTGGCTCTGGCTTGGTGTGTCTAGCTATCAAAAAAGTGTTTCCCACATAGTCCCAGTGTTATCTGTCACTCTTTTCGATAAATTCAGCAGTGTCTAGTCAAGATAGTCAGGGCTCTGACATGCACCACATTAAATTTTCAGATCATAACTTGCCACAATCCCCAACACTGAAGGAATCTCTTCAGCCAGACCTGATACTATCTGCCAGGTGCAACTTGGTGATACAGCAGAAAGTTATCTTGCACATTTTATTTATCACTTAATTTGGAGAGATACTAAGACACTGTCTTTCGTTCGCTTCCTGCTGAAGATTAAGCCCTACGGAGAGAGAAGCCACTGATTGCCAAACTTCTTGTTTATCCACTGTTCTCAGATTCACAATGGTGTAGCTGGGGATTTTAAAGTGGTCTGTTATTGAATTATTCAATCTCTCACCTATTTCCAGCAGGTTCTCAATCACAGTTTGGCTTGTGAGGAACAGGTGGAACTTTACCTCTTTGCATAGTTTTGTTTGGTTTTTTTTCTCTTAACAATGGTGATTTGAAATATTTTAATTCTCTATCTCATTTCCCCTAATATTTTATCTCTTTAAAAAAATTATCTTTTAAACAAAGAGACTTGCATATGTTGCTCTGAAATAAGTTTCAATGTTATTATGAGAGAAATTCCATGGAGCTGGAAACTCACCTCTGATCCTACCTCCAGACACGCCATTCCCCAGAGGGGTAGCGGGGTGTGGAAAGTTCAGCTTATTGAGAATTAGCTTGGTCCTTGGATAAATGAAATATTAGTATCAGAAATGCAAGACCAGTTCAAGATCTTCATCCCCAGACACTATGCGTGGCAGCAACAAAAACTCTCTCTCACATACATGCTGGTAGACTCTGAACTTTCACAGCACTCCATAAAGCTTCCTAACAGTGAATATCACAACTTTTTCATATATTTCTTTTCTCATCACACTTTGCTATAAGGGTAATTTAAAATGACTTCCTATATATTTTCTGCAAAATCCTGTGAAAAGTGGAGCATGAAGCCTCATTTTCCCTGTGTATTTGCTCATCTATCCAACTGCCAGTACAGACCCTACCAGTGAGACCCAGTCCAACTCGCAGCAAAATTGGCTATAACATTTACATAGTGTCCACCTTCTGTCAAAGGCCACAGAGGGCCATTAACAGAACCAACATGTGCACACATCAGATTGCACTATTTTATCAATATAGGAGACACACAAAGCTACTGGGAAGAGATCCAAGATTTTCAACTCACAGGATGCAATTAATCTCCCAGGGCCTGATAATTGCACAATGCCACACGGCTGCTCCGAGAGGAGTAGTACACCCACTCACGCTTGCTTAAAGCCCTGTAAAAATTCCTCCTGTCTATGCTTCTTATGTTGTGAGAAGACATTAGGGTCTACGAACTTGCTACACGTTCATGCCCACACAAACAGATTTCTTGCCTCAGCCATATTGCATTGATTTGATAATACAAGAGAGTTAGCAAGGCAAAGGAAGGCCATATTTGGCTACAAAAATTAAAAAAAGAAGAACTGATACACTGTGTTGACTCATACTGAAGAAGTATCCCCAATAACTCTTTGGGTACTTCAAAGAGAAAACAATGGTGGTGGCTGTGATTTGTCCTTAAACGAACAAAGCAACCAGCAGCCACACAGGCAAAGATCTTTCAGAAAGCCGCCTGAGCTCCATCCCTCTCACTGAATCTTCTCCCTTGCCCTAGGAATAGCCTCAGGCAGGAAAAAGAAAGACAATATCCACATGGGAGTGGTAATAAAAGATTTGGGGATGAACCGATGCTTTATTCAATTATTTCAGTTGATGGAAGACATAATATTTGTCAGAAAGTCTTCGGCTTTCTCAGCTATGAAGTCATATCTCAAAGAGAAGTTCTGTTGAGAACACATGGGCTCCTTCTCTTAAATAAGGGAAAGGTCATTTTTGGACATAAGATTGTTGTGAAGTTTAGGCTTTAAACTAGAATCACGTGAGACTGGTAGCAAAAGTCCACAGGCAGGTATAAAAACAGAACCGTAAAAGGGATAAGCTAGGGAAGTGTGGTTATTCAACAACAAGGCGACAAGAGAAGCAGTGAGAAGAAAAAGTCTATCTGCAGAGCATCCTGCAACACCTGAACATCAAGGCTGAGAGTAAGAGAGAGCCAGCAGGAGAAGCTGGAAGCATAAACTTATGTCCTGGTTTCAGCTGGGATGGAGTTAATTTTCCTCTCAGTAGCCAACGTGGTTTGGATTTCATAAGTGAAGAATGTTGATAAACACACCGATGTTATGAGTTGTTGCTAAACAGACCAAGGACGCTGTCCAGCTTTCGCTAACATACACATGCGGGAAGCTGGAAGGGATATAGCCAGAAGAGGTGACCCAAATTGGCCAAAGAGAGTATTCCATGCCATAAACATCACAGTCAGTAATTAAGTGGGGTGGGCTGGTGAACTGATGCTCTTTTCTCTTGCTGTTTGGAAACACTGTGGGATTGTTTACAGGTTTTTTTTTCATTCCGTGATTGCTGCTCAGGACAGGCTGTATTGGCTAGCTATCAGGTGGTGAGAAATTGCACATAAAAAATTTGTTTTTTTATTATTACCATTATTATTGTTTTTCCTATTATTATTATCATTATTTGTCTATATTATATTTTTATTATATTTGTCATTATTATATTTTTCTTTGCTATCCTAGTAAAACTGTCTTTACCTCAGCCCATGAGTTTTCTTTTCTTTCCAATTCTCTCCCCCATCCCCTGGGGAGGGAGAGGGTGACTGAGCAGCTGTGTGGTACTCGATTGCTGACTGTAGTTAAACAACAACGTTTGATCAAAATTACACATAATAGTTCCATAACAGTAACTGGATGAGAAAATTCACAACTGGAGTATTACTGTATGAAGGCACCACTTGCTCAAGAAAAAGAGGACAAATCTTGCATATCATGGATACATACACTTGACCTGTGGTCTCACAGCATTCTCCTAAGCAAGCTGAAAGACTATAAGAAGTTACTGTTAGCTAGGTAAAAAAAAAAACAAACAAAAAAACCCCTAACTGGAATACCATATTCTGAAAAAAAGTTATCACTTGTCCACTGTCAAACTGCTGGGGACATGTAAAGACTGTGGGTCCATAAGAGTATCACAGAGTTCTACATTATTCCATTTATTCACTCCTGTCTTAGAATACTGAACACACCTTTTAAGTTCGGAATAGTGAATACACTTTCTAAAACAATAACTTTGAAGGGACAGCAATCCTGTTAGAGGACAGAATTCAAACTGTGTTGGGTTTTTTTAGTTGGTTGGTTTGTTTTTTAATCAACTGGATAAATAGCCTAATATTGCTGTCAAATGTGTGGAAGTTAGCTAAAAAGAAGGGAGGAAGCTGAGGACAAAAGAATGATTTAAAAAGAGCCTTGAATCACAGCCATGGAACTGTAGGTCAGAAGACCTAGAGTAAAACTTTTTAATAAGACGATCCAAAACATTGAGTATTTTTATTTCACACAAAAACTTTAATATTGTTTTCTATTTTTATACACAAAACAATTTTAAAGTCTTTTCATCTAGGCAGTGACCAAATCAATTACTTGTAGGGCACTAGCTGTTGATATTTCATTTTACTGTGTGGAACAACATACTAGGCAAAATGGATTTTCAGATTCATCATTCTCATTAATTTCCAAGTTGACCACAGCTTGCTTACAACATCATATTATTATTTTTAACTCAAAGAAAAATAATAAAATAAATATTCATCTGAAAGCTATTTTTAAATCTAAGACATGAAATTAAATTTGCAAACTTGTTTACACATTCACAGTTATGAGAGGATGGATTAGATCTTCCCTTAATAGTTCTTACTGCTGGGAGTCAAATTGTATGTATTTGATTTGTTTTCACAGTTGTTTGCATTTTTAAATCTGCCTCTAAAGTAGTCATTATAAATAGATCTTAAAGGTCAAACACAGTTTTAAAGCTTAGGGAGGTGGAAGATTATGGTCTCCCACTGTAGGCATGGCTGCACCATGGGACATACAGCAAGTCACTGACTTTTATCGGAAATTTCCTTGCCACACTATGAATGTTACCTGCAGGTTACAGACTAACAATAAACTTTCTATATAATTGCCTTTCATGAATTTAAATCAAAAGTGTTTCAGAACAGTTATATCCCAAAAACCTGAATACATGAAGTGAGAATGTAAGCACTACCTGATACAGCACCACCTATTTTGTACCAGGCGACTTCATGCTGCCTCACAGGAAAATGGGTACCAAAAAAAAAATAAAAAATTAAGGACAGAGAACAGGAGGACCAGTAGAACCAGGCTGCAGTTGGAGAATCAGCCTGTGAGATCCAGCTTAAAAGTGGCATCAAACCATTCCATGACATCAAATAAATAGATTGGTTCTTCTAGCCTACTTCAAAATTCCTGTTACACTGAACATCTGAGTGCACAAAACTATTTGACATTTGACTAACTCCTTCATACAGTAAGGACTTGATACTATGAAAGGAGTGTATTTACAATAGCTTTGTGCTTGCAAATGTCACTCAAGCATCATCAGCAGCATAGCAGCAAACCACCTGGTGCCTGCCATAGCATTCTGTTAACAAGTAGATGGAAAGGTTACATCAAGAAGTACAGCAGTAGTAGATTATTTGATTATACTCTCAGTAACTACTTGGGTAAAGACTTGCAGTAGCCTTTCAGAGGTAATTTTGTCAAATACAAGAGCCACAATACGTTGGGTGTATTGTCCTTAGAGCTGGGATGTGAGACTGAGTAGTTTAGAAACCTTCAGAAGTAACTAGGAATTGAAAATCCCACCAAGAACACACACACACTTGACAGACTAATGCAAAAAAAACCCCAAACCTTAAAGTGGACATTTAACATGTTTTTGTTTTCCAGAGTCTATAGATGACAAAAACAGAAGAGAGGAAAGAAAAGCTTGGCAAGTTTTAAGCTTTCTAAAATTTGTAACTTGATCATCTGGCCTGTCTCAGCTTCAGGCTGTAGTAGGGACTGCTGCTCCAGACCTGAAAAACACCTCTACAGCCACAACGCTTCACAAGTCACATTGCACCTGCATTGCTCAGCATCTTTCAAGACAGATGAGTGCTATGTAAGAGCAGGCTGCCCAAGGACAAAGTAATAGACTTGAGAGTTCTCCCACTAGCAGAAGGCACTGCCAAGTGACTTAAAAAGTGGCACAGAGGAGTTTGTCATCTGTTGCTGCTCACTAACTTCCAGATAATCGAGTTCAGTTTGCAAGCAGAAAGAGCACCCCATCAAGCACAACAGCCAGCTGTTACAGCCCAACTCAGCCTGAGTGCTCAATCCTCAAAGACAGCTCAACAATCACTAAGGCCTACAAATCGAAACATTTTTAGAACAGCTCCATACGTCATGTCAAATCTCAGATTCTTTTTGTCTTTCTTACCAACACTACTACTCAAGTTTCCATACTCATCATCATCACTGTATAACTCCTCTCCCTTTAGCAAGCTTGCTCTGGAGTCACTGTGTGGGTTTTGAGCACATTTAAACCTGCAAAGTGAAAGTAGCAAAGTACACCATAATTTCTTCACCATCTCTGGAAGTGTGCAGTTTTAGACACTATCCCCTTCGACACTTGGCTCAAGAATCACCGAAATACAAAATCGATTGCTCACCTTTTGATCCAGACTGTAGGCCAAGATCCATTCCTCCTGCTTGGGGTGGAAGAGTAAGCTCTGGATGTAGAAGTTCAAACGGTACTTCTGGTAGGTAGCCCCTTCATCAGAGCTGATGAGGATGCTGCTCTCAATCTCTGGGTCACTAAGAAGCATGATCTAAATAGAAATATGAAGGGAAAGGTGAGTAAATTTAAAAGTGAGGTCATACAGCACTGATTCCTGTTAGTGCCATTCAAAACATTGCTCAACAGCATAAACAGCTCACAGGATTTCCCAAATTGGTTGGTTTTTTTAGTGTTTAATTTCCATTTTATTTGGTGATTCATTCATAGATTCATTCACTGATTATGTTTTTTCATTTTATTTTTACCCAGATAAATTCAGACAGCCTACCAAGAATGAAGAATGCTGTGTTGATATCAAACCTGATTTTGAGCATAGCAACTTCACATAGCCACACCAGGCTTTCCAGTCTACCGCCTCACTTCCCAAATGTGGAATATTCTCTCCAAAGGAACACAACAGGGCACTCTTGAGGTTTAAGGCTCATTATTTGGCAGCTTGCAGAGCTACGAACGAGAGCATCACCTCACTGGAAAAACAGAATGCCTAGCGGATCAGCTGCTGGCATATGAAAAGAGTCTATGTGCATGCATGCAAACATTGATACATAATCTCATATACCATGCTTCCAATTTATATAGTAGGAGATATTCATTCACTCAGTGAACACATAATTTTCCCCAAGCGCAGGAAAGTGTATGACCTCAATTTGTACAGGGAGGAAAACACTTCTGAGGCTCTAATTTTAATTAGAAAATTATTACTAATATTTTAAAATGGATTGATTCCACATTATCAGATGGCATGCTCTACATAAACGTTATCAAGAAAAATGCTGTAGAAAAATTGACACCATCTTATTAACATCTGGAGAAAATGACATCACATTAAAGCGAATGTCAGTACCATAAAATAAAGGCAAACAGTGGGAAATAAATTAAAGCTGTGCTAGACACAGCAGGTTATTGATACAGTAACTTAAACAAATATAGAAACTGCCTTTCAGCAGGAAAATAAATCCAGGAGCTGCCTTTTTTAGCTAGCTGCAGAACGATCAGCTAGCTAAGATGCATTGCAGTTTTGTTACACTTGCATGTCCACATTAACTTTTCTTATTCACCTTTGCAGAGCTCCAACTTCAGGACTACAATAGGGAAACACATCAATTTTTATAGAAAAAAAAAAAAAATCAGTTACAAGGTAAGACCCTTGGTATGTTAGATTTTGATCAAGCAAAAACATTTCGTTTAATCTTAAGCATCTCATTCACTCCATGAAGCTCCCAAGGAAAAGTGAATGTAATGTAAATGGTTTCTGATCATTTCCATTAAGAAATGAAAAAGGGCCTTTACAACTGGAGCAGAACACTGTCCCAGGGTGAAGCCACCCGTATGATTCCAGCTTGAACTCAGAGCTCCTTCAACATCCTTCACATAAACCGCTTACCAGCCTCATAAAGCAATCTCCACCTCTTCCCACAGAAAGCCATAACACAAGTCCTGAAAAAGTGCACTTGTATGCAAAAGTGCACTCTGGTGCCAGGAAACGTCCCCACAGGCAACTGACTCCCTGGGAATTAGTCTTAAGAATAGGTCCTGATGGCCTCCACCTAGAAGGAAGCTTTGGTACACTTCTTTCCAGTCAGATCAAAATATGTATTTCATTTTGCTCCAAAGAAGAAAGGTTTCTCACAATTTCAAGACATTTTTTTTTGTCACTGCTGACTTAGACTTCAAAGACATTTTTTCCCCCAAGTATACCTGTGCTCATCTACACAATATTGCTTGTGCCAGAGAACTGTAACATACTCCAGGAACAATCACTTGCATCTGCAGAATGGAAGAAGGATGTAAGATAGCCAATATAACAAGTTATCCCACAGAGAACACACATTTATAAGGAAGGATACTTCAGGAATAAGAAGATTTTCCACCTGATGTCATAGAAGGTTACAGAGATGATAATGCTGTATATTAAAGTGCCACTGTTACAGTTCTGCCCTCAGATAAGGAGCACAGCACAGCCAGCTGCAGAGCCCTGATGTAGTACACATGCAAAACATCCACTCTGCCCTATCAGTGGATAGTTCAAGAAATGGGTCAAATGAGATGGAAAAAGTGATGTTTCCATTTATCATTTGTTTCTCTGGAACTGTAACAGTGGTTGCAAGATCAAATAATAAAGCCATCAAACTAGGAAAATTAACCGCTAGAGAGGAAGCTTGAAAAGCCTAACAGTCATATCTTGTTTTAAGTGCCACCACACCAGTTGTCCACCTCCCTTCACCCAGTTCTGATATCAAACCCCAATTCCTCAAATGGAGAAAAGAACACACTCATCCATCCTTCCAGGCAAAGCTGACCTACACAGAGCAGGACGGAAGAAACAGGAGGCTCAGTGAGAGTGAAAAATGAAAGGCCACCACCAGTCATACTGGTCCACGGTTTTGTTACGTGGTAAGCAGGAGGAGTGGGAGACTCTGGGCTTTATTTTTTTATTGTCTTTTTTCTGCTGGAAGCAACGGGGGGAGGGGAAAACTTTTGGCAGGGGAAACAGCAGGACATTTGTCAAGGTCCTGAAAACACCACCTCTCATTATGGGGCCAGGGATCCACCCCAGTAGTGATTTAGATTAATCACTTTTCATCAGGAGCCAATAAACAAACTCCAATCAGAACAAGCATTTCTGCCAGCACCCTGTGTTGCCATTTATAATCGCCACAAAGAATAGCAAAGGAGCACCAGAGAGTTGTCAGATGTAATTTATAGGTTTTTAAGATCTAATCATTTTCTATAATATTAAATTAAATGGCAGCCTTTATTAAAACGGAAATTACATTTCACCTTGCTATATTCTAGAATATATATATACACACACGTATATATGAAATATTGTTTTCACTTGTTGCCTTATCTAGCTTAAGTGGAGAGGGGAAGAGGAGGAGGCAGGATTGATTACTGCTAAGGGGAAGTCCTTGAAAACATATTTGAGAAGAAGTGGTTTACACTACATAGGTTTTCCTATAAAGGCCTGACCTCCAAAATTCAGTGGACAATGAATAGCAAGCACCAGACAAAACAAGTCAGGCTGAAAAATTAGACTGAACTTCAGGCAGCTGCTTAGGAGATGAATGCAGAGGAAGAGAGCCGTCTGGTACACGGTGTATCTCCTTTAAAGCAGGAGCTTCGGGGGCAATGATGACACACACAGAGCTGTTCTGAATGAACTCCAGTTCAGCAGAACACCAGACACCAACAGGGGAAGCACATAGGAGGGAGACGATTTGGAAAGGCCACCTTGCAAGATCAACATAAACTACAAGGTATGGACCAGAGATCTTCAGCACGTGATCAGGAAACATATCCAGCTCTGAACACTCCAAGGGGATTTATCATACAGCATAGGCTGTACACAGAAAGAATAAGGAGGGGAGGTGTCATACCTATACCTGCCATGCTGCATTTGGTAGTCAAACCACAGAAGTCGCTAAGAGTCACTCATACTTGTTGAGGAGCATGTAGGCCCCTTTAAGGAGCTCTGAGCAAATGCCGAAGTGGGGAGGGAGGAAAGTGACACCATATCACAGCACAAATCCACTAAAACAGTATGGCCTCTGATGGGGCTAATATAATAAAAAGTAAGGCAGGATTTGTAACTGAGAATCTGAGTTCCTGCTACCCTGATTTAAATTCCAGGTGTGTCACCGGGTTAATACAAGTACCTTCCTCGGTATTGGTTTCACACAGGCTACGTGCAGGTGGATGAGTCAAGACTCTTCCTTTGCTCCAAGCTAGCCAGACACAAAGATAACTGATCTGGAATACTGAACCACACCAGTAACGAGCTAGCACACTTCACAGGAGCACAACACTGCAACGTGCCCAGACTCTACTGGCTTGGAGCTACAGGTAGGCTGAGTTTGTATCTGCCTGAATGTCTACTGCAGTTATGCCAAAGACTCCCCTATAGCTCGGCAGTCAGTTCTTCTCTCAGTACCCTTCATGGCTCTGTCCTCACACTAGCAGGCCTGCTTGACGCATCACCACTATCCTTCCTCTTCTGCACCCAGGGCACAAGAACAACCCTCACCTCCCATCCCCATCATAGTACCTGTATCCATAGCTTCAGATTCAAAAGCTTTATCACCGCTCTTGCTCCCTGGTTCTGTGTTATCCCAGCATAACACAGCTCTGTTGTACACAGATGAAACTTTTAATAAACTACCTCTGGACCAAAAAATGAAACAATGTGCCACATAAAAGGCATTTATATTAATATTAGTTTTCATTGAATCATTTTATTTTTCTCAACCAACATAAATTTTCACTGTAAATTACCAAAGCGCATCTCTTTAAATCAGCACAGAGAAGTTTTATAGGTACAATATCTGTAGCAGTAGTACCACTGAGCCACATTAGCAGGAAGCACCCCAGTAAATGAATAAAGACGGCAGGTTCAAAATAAATGTCTTTTGTTCCCAGAAATAAGTAGATAGCATTAAAACACTGTGTACTGCCTTCTGATTTTCCTCTTAATTTTAATGAGCTTTTCATAAGCAATCCTTTTCAGAGGTCCCTGTCACATTCTCATTTGCCTATATAAAGTGCTATTCTAAAAAGAAATAAACAAAACAGTTTAAAAAAAAAAAAATCCACCTACAAATCACCCAAGCCTCCACAGCTATGAAAGAAACCCAGTTCCTTAGGAAACAGAAACTTAACGTTTCTTGTTCACAGCTTCATACCGATTTCCATATTGAATTTGCTCAGCTTACATGTGAAAAGGCTGTAATTTTTTTTTTTGGGCGGGGGGGGGACACGACTCCCCCCGCTAGACCCTCAACTCAGAAGCACTTTTGGTCCTTCATAAAGCCAGACTACACCTACGTCAACAACAAGAAAATACAAATCTGATTTTAAAAAGGAAAAAAAAAAAAAAAAAAGCTTTTTTTCACTTTCTCATTTTGATTTAAAACACTTAAAGGATTGTATGGTCCCACAAGACCTCTGGAGTTAAGCCTACTTCCCCAAATTCCATATTAGCTTTGAGTTTAAAAAGCCAAAAACTTTCAACAATTTATGCTGAAATGTCAATGCAAACAGAGGATTTTTGCTTTGTTTGGGCTTATGATGTCCTTTCCTCCTTTTGAAACTGAAAAACTAAAACCAAATGACATTTAAAGGCTTAAAGATACAAAAATCATTTTCTTCCTTCACAACATCAGTTCATCACAAGTATGTTGAATATGAATAGTTTGGAAGTCTCTTATGGGAAAAGTAATTTTTTACCGCTGAAGCATTTCAGATTAAATGTTTGGCCATCTGAAATTTTTCACTGCCAAATATTTTGTTATTCATTCCCCTCTCGTTCTTCCTCTCCTACATCATTACTGCAATTTACTTGCGCTGCAGGCTAAAGGATGCCATGGGAGGTACATACACAACCTTTATCTCTTAGACCACAGCTATACAGCATACCTGAAGCCCCTCTACACCAATCCCATGGAAGGTAGATGCAACTCATTGCAACGAAAATCCTCATCCTTTTTTTATTGTTTCCTCGCCACGTATCAGTTCAATTTAAAAACTTCAGTTAAATTAAATCAGCCCAAACTTGAGACAAAAATGTACTGGTGTCACAAGTAACTGTCTATTTATCAGCAAATTAATATCTATATAAATCAGCATCAAGCTAAAAATATCTTTGCATGATTTGCACTAGTTTAAAAAGCACACCTTAACTTTCCACAAACTTTTACAGAAGATATTAAAAATGGCTAGATACCTGCTCACCACCCTGTAGATCTACTGACTCCTGCAGTAATCAGGGGAAAAGGGAGACAACCTCTACTTTCCAGTCACCAAGACCAGCATATTGGTCAGACAGGAAAAAAGCGGGAGATGGCAGTGATAAAAATTTGCTCTAGAGAAACATTTTATTTATTTACATCAAAGTAAAGCAACCCATTCCATTAGTGAGTGACCAACAGCTATGCTGAGAGGGTCATCTGCTCTCTGGGAAGCCAAACAAGACAGCCGTGAAGAGGGCAACAGCTTCCACATAATTACTAACTTTGTATCCCAAAAGGAAAACACTCATTGCAATTCCGTGTCACAGAGTAGCCCAGATGTGGGGCTCCTTCTGGCTTTAGATGGCTCAAAAACATCCTTAATATTAAGGGCAACCTGTGGGCATTAGTCAAGCAGTAAAGGTGCACTACGCTTTCATGAGAGATAAATTGTCTGGACCTACCCTGTTTCAACTTCTTGTAACTTCACTTCTTATTGCCTGAAATGTAACATTAATAACAGACTTAATTAATGAATATAGCACCAGATCACCATCTCTCAGAACCATAATGCCGTAATCTTAAAGGATGAAGTGCACTGCGCTCACTTTATAAGGGTTTATGGAGCATGTGTTATAAAAGTACCTCAACCATAAGGCTTTTATACCTTGGCACTCACTTCAATACAATCCCATAAAACCCAAGCAATCTTTAAGTGTTAAAGGTGACTTTCACTACTGTATTTATTATTGGTTAATGAAAAATGAGTCAGACACCCATAGAAACTGAGCAATGAAATAGCTTCCTGTGACTTTTGCATTGGGTTTGCATTATATGTACCGTGACCAAAGAACCAAATAGTGCTCCCAAGACTTTTCAGGCACTTCAGGCTAACCTCTCCCCCGAACTTCCTCCCATCAGGACTTCTCTGTAATTACAAACCAACCTCCACTCTGCAGAATCCCATTGCTTGTCACTGACCTTTCCATATGTCAACAGCTATTTCTGTAAGCATCCAACTCCTGTCAGGGACCACCTCCACAGACTCCTCCAGCTGTGTACTCCAGTAAGTTGGTTTGAGAAAACAGCATAGATCTCAGACTAAATTCAAGGGCATCCCATCTGTGGGTTCCCCATCTTTCCAGCACTGACAGAATGATCAGAGCACATCACACTGCTTAGGCTACATGAAGATTCTATGTCTTCTTTGCATAATGTTTTATTTTTTTTATAAGGTACATAGAAAAGCACCATTACAAGTTAGAAAGTAATAAGTATAAAATGGAAACTGTTGGGTTTTGGTTTGGATTTTTTTGTTGTTGGTGGTGGGGTTTTTTGTTTGTTTGTTTTTAAACCTAAACCAGTAGGGTCTTCTGGTGATACTGCAACAGAAAAAAGGACATCACTGGGGTGTTTGTTCATTTTTATGAATACCAAATCCTCTTCAGAAATGTCATATGTAATTAAGCTGCTGTCCCCTTGTTATGTATTTATTCAGACAGCCCATCTTCAAGATTGAGTGCAAGTTTCATCTTAAGTTTTGTAAGTAGTACCACAACAATATTCTACATAGATATTAAGGCCATTTTACCAATCAGAAATCATGCAAGCATAAATCTGCTGTTTCAAGTGTACACCCTCCCCACCAGGATCAAGCACACAAGCCCCAGGTTCACTGTTAACTAGAAAAGCCTCTCAGCAGAATCCTGGTACTGTCAGAAACTAAGAGTTTTAGCTACAAGCAACCCAGTACGTGCCTTGTCTCATCAGAACTTGGAACCAGTAGTTCAAGTGAACTTAAGTCTGGCCTGTGAGGATGAATAATCTATGTGCATGAGAAACCAGTATTACACTCAGACACTAAACATGCAATTGGAATATATAGCATGTGCTACGTACAGTTGGCTCAGTCAGGAAAGAACACATATTTAAGATGACAGCATCTCAGTAACTCTTTCATTTGCTTCTTGCAAAGATTAAAAAGGATGGAGATGCCAGAAAGACTTTGGGAAGACTTTGATACAGAGCAGTTTGGTGGCAAAAAGAATAATTATCTATCATACACCTGTTTAAAAATCCATAGGAGAGATGTTATCCCAGTACTTACACTATTAGCTCTGAGAAAAAAAAAAAAACAAAAAAACCCACAAGATTAGTAAGAGCACATCAAATGAGGACAGCCCACGAGGCTTGTTTACAGTAAATAACTCTGGTTAATCTTTCCAACCGTCTTGGTTTTCATATTTAATTATATCCACACTACAACTACAATTAATTGTGCAGATTTGTACTAAATTAAAACAGGCTCTTGGCATTGCAGCCATACCTGCCATAAGCTGCCATACCAAAACAAAATACTTCACAGAATTCCAAGCTCACATACCCCATCCTCTATGGAAAGGGTGCTTCATTTAATTACCACCTCCAGCAGCTGCACAAGAGCACAGATGCACCTTGTAGGATGCCCCAAGGATCAGGAGCAAATCAAGACTAAATTGGATACAGAGCAAGAGGCCCTCAAGGAAAACCACCCTGCCCTCCTCTTTGGCAGGTGGGAAATGAAAATACATTATGGCTGTAAGGCTGAGAAGAAAGCTCAGATATTCTAAGGCTGCCATCCTAACCTGCCCACAATGCCAAATCCCAGGCTGGATCCAATTTGCATGCATGGGAGTGGAATAAGCCATCGTACCAGACTCAACAAAGCAGAACATCTCATCTTTGTTTTACTGCTAAGCAGGTCAGAACAACATGTCTCCCCGCTTTCTCTTGTCTTTTTGGCACTGGACACATGTACTTTTCACTTTTAATTACAAGGCACAGCAAGCATTTGCTTGTTAAATTTCAGGTGCCAATGGGGATGGAAGCCATCCAAAAAGCATGTGTTTGACCTGGCAAAGAGTGACTGATTGGCAACAGCCACATGCTTGGTTATAAAACCTTTTCATTGTCACAGTAAGGCAGAGTTTACCCAAGGTTATTTCATCCCATTATACTCTTGTTACAGCTGCACACTCTCCAGCTCCCCGCAGATCATCACAGCGAAGTCCTCTGCCACAGTAATCCCACCTTCCCGAGGCCACTTCGGTGCTGCACCCCGTTCAGCTATTTCATCAAAGGCTTTTCCATACCACAGTATGTTCCTGCACAGTTTCTCCCTACAAACTGCCAAATGGGTTACAAGCATCACCACTTATGGCTGGTTTTGTACACATCCAGTTTGACCAGCACTTCTATGACTGGGCCTGGACCAGAGGCAGAAGGAATCCTGGCTGCTAATCTTAGGCAACAACCAATGCTTCCATAGGAAAAACACACAACAAATCACCAGAAAGGAAACGTAAAGCTTCCAATCTATATCATGCTTTGCTCTTGAGTCTGGTATTTCTGCATGGCATATCTCTGCATGATGCCTTTTCACTTTTCCCAGTTCTACACAGGAAATCCCTGGCTGCTGCAACATCTGACAGACTGCTTTATGGTCACCAGCTTTTCCTAGCAGCACAGAACAGCTCTGATCCCAAACTGTGTGCACAGAAAGAGAAAAGCAGCATTCACTGTTATAATTATATGTTGTTTGTGTAAATGCATGGTTGTGCTATTCTCCATAGAACTGCAAAGTAATTTTCACCATTATGGTAACTTACCACGTAAGCAGAAATAGTTACAGAAAATAAAGTTATCAGTAAGGAGAGGTTGTGTGCACCACAGCTGCTGGAACTGAGAACACCACTTATATAAAAACACTCCTCTGATTATAGGTCTCACTTGGGAGAACACTTTACACGTGGGAATAAGTTTACTCACAGTAGTTGCCCCATTACAGAAAACAAAGAGATGTGCATGGATAGTTACTCATGGAGGTAAACTTTTGCAGCCCATATACAGCAGTCTATTTCATTTGAGGACACAGTGTTTCATGACTCTTCAGAAAAATAGAAATTGTAATATCTATCTCCCTTGAGGCCACTAAACCTGAATACAATTTTGAATGCATCATTGCTTCTCCAGTGCTTACACACTTTATTTTTCTGCTTTTTAGTCAAATTGTAGAGAGAACATCGGCAACAGTAAGTTTTATCAATGTTCACATCCAGATGTTAATGCTCTATCTCAATTAACTTATCTGGCATCTATTACTCCTGTCCCTCACTGTCTCTAATATAATTTTCCTAACATCCCCCCACCGGCAGAGGCCGAGGAGGTAGGACAAGGTCTATCCATTTTCTGGATAGAAGGCTGAGGCCCCAGAAAAATAAAGGTTAAAGTTAGAAAACACGATGGCATTGCAGTGTTCTGCACAGTAGCTTTATGCTATCCACTGTCATTGCAAGCTCCACATGCTAACTCAGGTGCCAGAGATTCTAACACATAGGAAGGTTCAAGACCCAGGAACAGGACTCACAACTACCAGCTCACTGGCTTTGACATTTTCCATTACATTTGCAAAATTAGCTCCCACTGATAGAGTCCTTGTGGGTTTATGGTAGAAGTCTTGTTTGCGATTACACACTGAGAAGGTCAGCAACTCTCCCAGTGACTGTGAACCACAGACTATGTCCCATTCCAACAGGGTCACTGATACCTCACAGCCTTGGGAAAAATCACACACTTTCCTTTCCATATCCTCCTATGGACGTAAACGAGCCCTGGTCACTGCAGTGTCCTGAAAAACTAGTGTAAGAGGACAGGAAATTGGAAGAGGGGACAAAGGTTTTATCTGCAGCACAACCCTGACACCTTGTCTTAGGAACCAATTGCCAAAGTCAAAAAATTGCCAAGTCGACTCAATCTTTCCACAAATTTCCAGATCCTGAGCACTACATTCATTGCCTCCACTCTATTGCCGCTTACATCTTTGAGCACAGCTGCTTCGTAAGGCATGTTGCTTTCTTGCAGTCATTTTTAAGGACCGTGTTGGCCTGCCATGGAATGGGCTAAGTGTTGATTCCCCAGATTTATATGAAAACTGAATTTCCTCTAAGTACACCTGTGCACCACTTAAAAAATCCCTATCATTACTTATAGAGTCTAGCAATGTCTGTCTGTATACAATGAAAAAAAGGCATTTTAGGATGGATAGAGTCAAGGGCAATGAACTCAAGGCTTCTTTTTGCAGTAGCCAAAGCACTCTGAGATGTGCTGAAATGTTTCCCTAAGATCTAGCCCAGTCAAGCTCCGTGCCAAAGAAAACTGCTGCTAACACAGCCATGAAGGGCTTCCAGGATTCACAGTGCTGCTTGGAATAAAGCATTTTATACAGAATTGATCACATCAGCACTGAAATTCGAGTTACATTTAAACTACAAGAGGCAGATGTACATATATGGCAGAAACAGAGAGTGGCAGCATGCGCCCTGCAGACTCTGCTAATCTACTTTCTTAAAAATGAGAATTCACTCAATGAGTAGTGCTGAATTCCTCTATTCTTCACTTTGGAAAAGAATGAAATAAACAGACATTTTGCCACAGACTATTGGGTTTGGGGCTAGCAGGGGTTGGAGGGAGGATTTTCCTCAAAGAATTGTGTCCTGGTGAACAGGCTCTTATCACTAAAGATCAAGGTCAGAGCATTATGAAGTCTTTAAAACGACCCACCTGCCCCTTTTCCAAGAGCTGCTCTCCACCCATTCTATTATTTTTTCCTCCTTTTTAATAACAGGATATGCTGACTCGTTATTATTGATTGATTATCCTGCTGTCTGTGAAGCACCATTCCCCTCCTTGTTAATTCAAAACTACCTCATTTTTCATACTTCATAAATTAATATATTATTGGAGCTGCAGCAGTAAAGGAGATGGCCATGTTTCATAAAGAGGTAGGGAGGGTGGAGAAAAGAAGGAAGTCTCATAAACCTGCCCTCCACCAGGATCTGCAGCTTTCCCACCCTGCTGACAGGCTGGGTGTTAAGTACAAGCAGCTCCTTCCAAGGTGATGCATCCTGACAGCCCCTCTTTGTCCCTGTAATCAAGGCAGGGCACTCTAAAAGCTTGCACAAGTCTGCTGTGCCCACTTCATAAAAGCAACGGCCATGCTAAGTGACAAAATTGCAGCTTTATTTTAGTGGATATTATAACTTCTGATCTGTCCTTTAGCACTTGCTGGCTAAATTAGAGCAAACTACCTCTTTATTAAATACTGACAGCCAACTCTGGGAAGTCTATGTCTAAATGTGGATGTGACCTTTCCAGTTTTACCCCACCATCTTCTCTTTACAACCTCGTACCATCCCTAAGGCTCTCTAGGGCCCTGACTCTAGTAATACAAGGTGAAGCAGGTTGAAAGAACAAGAAAAGAATTGGACTGACTTCTAGGAAGCCAGACAAGGCAGCTCTGTCACAGGTGTGCACAAGTATCCACTTGCACATTAGTGCAAGCTGAGTCTTACCTGATAACTGGCCTTTTTTTTCCCCAAACATTACTTAGAAGTCCTAGAAAAACAAAGCTACCACACTGGCTTGGGTTTCTCCCATCTTTCCCCCTCGCAATCTGACTTTTCAGCCACTCCAGTAGACAGTAAAGTGCAGTGATACTCTCCTCAATCAGCCTTAGGGTTTTTTAGGATAATGGGGCTGGGAATTGCATGTGTAAAGTGGTAGATACCTACAGCTACCATCCACAAACAGTGCCAAACAAACACTGCTCACCCACTTGGTTCTTGCACAGAATGCAACCTAAGGGAAGTGTGTATGGTAAAGAAGTCAAGTCCAAAGGGTCTGAATTCTGGTTTGCCTCTCCCTCAAATCCGTGCCTGCTTCCATTCAAATGGCCATTTTTTACTCAAAGCCCCAGGCAGCATCTAAGCAGGGATTCCATGATCACAGTTCCTGTCCTTGGCGGAGAAAGGACATAGCAGGTGTCTGATTGCTTTTTTGTTATTTTACTTATACATCTTATGTCTACATGCTTGCTTTTATCAACCAGACTTGCAATATCTGTGAAGACTGAAATGACTTTTATTTAAGAAAACATTTTTCACAAAGCCAACTTAGCCCTCATTTTATCCCACATCTTTAATAATTAAATCCTGCATTAGGTTTCCATTCCCTTTAAATACTTACCTCAGCACTAACCAAACATGTATTAAATGATCTCAGAAACCTACGAAAAATGCAAGTAAAAGCTCTTGGAAGAGAAGCAGACAACCATCTCTCTTCTAACCCTCTCCCCTCCACTCCCATTAAGCAATGCCATATGTGAGTATTTTGTTAATTATCTCAATTGTGTTTATTTTTAGAAACAGCTCATGAGCAGTGGGTGAGGTTCACTGGAGTTTGGTTTTTTAATTGGTTGGTTTTTTGTTTTTTGGTTTTTTTTTTCTCCTTGTAATACATCTGCTTTTTCAGAGAATTAACTGAAAAAAAGCCCCAGGAATCTCCAGTTTTCGTGTTCTTGCATACAAAGGGACAACCTTCCCTGGAGGAAGTAAAATGATCAGATTGTCCTTGTTTAAGAAAGGGGAAGACTTCCTTTGGGGATCTCTCTCAAGCTTGGGTCCCAATTCTGTGCTGTCTGCAGACAAATGGTCACATCCCAGGCAACAGATGCTATACAATCTCCATTTATCTCTATGATATATGTCAAGTCAGAAGTAGTAAAATTAAGATCTGCAAACAGAGTAGTTTGTTCTTTCTTTATGCATAGGAGCCTATAGGCCAGGTCATGTCCCAGAGGGGCATCTGACATGCCAGGCTCCACAGTCCCAGGCTGCAGCTGGGCAGAGTACTGTCTCACAGGAGCCCCTTGACTACAAAGATCCACAAAGAATCACAATCCCTAAATATAGGAATAATAATTATAAAAAAAAACCAACCAAGCCTACTTGGACATACTGAAAGAGACACTACATTTTAAGAGTATTCTAATAACATTCATTTTGCTTTTACTTCTGAATGCCTTCCATTCATTGATCTTAAACTATGTTTAAAGCATTAATAAAATAAATAAGTCATCCAGCATCAGGAAACACTCTCTTTTACATAGGAAAGGTCAGAGAAACCTACAGAGAAATCATGACTTTTCTGAATTCAAAAGAGACAATAAAAATCCCTTCAAAACGAGAAATTCCTCAAGTCCTTTTCTCCAAGTATTATGACATATCTGTAACTCAAGAGATCTCTTTCACAGAGTTTGAGGTCATGGTTCTGCAAATATCTACAAAAATTCTCTCTTTTCTCAGGTGACAAATTCAAGCTGAATTAACTGGACAAGTAGAGAGAATCCCAGGCACAACAGCTTACAAGACTGCACCTTGTAGATAAACCACATCGTATCATATATCCTCAAACTGCCATGGATGTTGCGGGTGACCTTGAGGAAATCAGCTTTGCTTCATCAGTAAGTGAAGAAAAATATTACTTCTTCATTCCCATCTTTATTCCCCTATTTAAATTGTCAATTCTGGAGACTGACACTGACTACCCCTGAAGTGTATTTACGAGGCAGAATACACTGCCACGTTAACCAAATCGTAGTCACATTTGTGCAGCCCACTGGTAGAGCCAGAGCAGACATACCTGAGCTCAGCTAATCCAGATGCTGTGTTTAGAGCTACAGCCTTTCCTGTACAGCAGCAGGCAGGTTCTGCCCACGTAAGCTCTGGACTGAGTGGCATGCTTTTGGAAGTGCTGAGCAGCACAGAAACATCTTATGCAGCTCAAGAGGTCCAGAGAAGAGGTGCAGGAAGATATGATTACAGTGGTATTTGCAGCTCAGGTAATTTAGGCCCTGTTTAACAGCAGCTGCAAAACCAAGAGCTTCTTTGATAACTGTATTTCATTGGGCTCAAAGAAAAGATTAGGGATAAACGACAGTAGAAATAACTAGTTCTATCACTCCTGTCCTGTGGCTGAGTTACATCTCAGCCCCACTGCCTTTGTGTTATAAATACATTCTCTGAGATTACACCAGCACAAGCCAATCTGCATCACATGCTGCTTATTTCAGTGTCGGCATAATAAGGAAAAAGAATCCAAAGAAATTTTCCATCTACCAAATGGCTCTAGGATACTCCAGAGCTCAGTTCCTCACCAATAGCTTGAGATGCAATCCTAGGAAAAAAACAGCAGATGACTAACGGGAGCTGTGGCAAAGGACAGCAGCTCAGTCCAGGCTGGGTTAGCAAGCATCAGGTGCATGCTGGAATCTCTGCCTCATCAGCCTATCACACATTTGATGAGGAAGAAGAAAATGAAATGCTGTGCAATTCCCTTTGGGGAAAAAAAATGGAATAAGTAATAAAGGCAAAATCAAAATCAGTTTGGACCATAGTTCTGCCCTGAGGCTCCAATCACAGCTGAGGAATTCCCTTTGGAGATCCATGAGGCCAGGACAGAGTTTGCTCTCAGTTGCTCTCTAAGTGAGCAAGACGACATAAAAATAAGGTCAGAGCGACTTGTGCTCATTTAGGATCTCCAACTCCTGTAAGAGGAGGTGTCACTCCCAGTGTGCTAGATAGTTCCCAATCTGGTAGATGCATTCCTCTGCAATTTCAATATTACAGTCACAATTAACTTCTTCCTTCATTAACCTGAACTGCAACGCAGCATTGCTCTCTGCCAACTCATAAACAGTTGCTACGCTTCATCCCCAAGAAGCTGCACAAACAAATCTAATTAAATTTAGCTTTCAGAGCTTCTGACTCTCCAAATACCTCTTAACATTTCTCAATCTGATAGGCCAAGTTCAGAGGCATGACTAGAGGTGCTGCATGCCTTCAGCTTTTATAGCTTCAGTGATTTGGACTGCCCCTCTATGGCAACTGGGAAACCAATCTGCAAAACCATTTTCTCAAAGCTGTTTAACTGAGCACCATAACTTCATTTCTGCTTTATGCTATTTGCAACTACTGTTCATATCCCTTAGCTAGAAGGTCTATCTAGAAATAAAATTTCTAATGCTTCAGTTTTGGTATAAGGGAAAAATGGGAGGAATCCTCATTTCAGTCACTGCATCTGGGTGATATTTCTGTGCGGAGAGTAAGCATGAAAGACTATAGACCTTTTAATTCTTCAAGTTATCATCTCCAACAACAATGGAAACAGTATAGGAGAAAAGGTAAAGATGCCTGCATCCAATTGAATTGCAAAGCAAATTCATGAAGGAAGGTATTTCTAAGACATCAAAAATGGCACCCTAGATCTTAAATGCAATCAAGACCTCCCATTCATCCACATCTCATCTGAGCAGTGCTATATACAAGCAAGTGCTTTTTGGTTTGATTTTGTCAGAGTTGTTATTCTCTTCCTTTTTCCTCTCTTCTTTTTCTTATATATGTTTTTAAACTCTGTCCTCTCAACCTCCACGTGCATCCCAGGGGTAGAGATAAAAGTTTCGTAGTGAAAACTGGGTTTTCAACTAAACAACACCGTCACCAAGAATATTCACTCATCAGAGAGCATTTCATGGAAAAAGTAATAAATGAAATATATGGTTCAACAATAATGCCTTGAGTTTCAAAATGGCACCTTAGTGCCTGAAAGGAGTTGTGCTTCAGATTTATGGGACTTCCGTTCTCATCTTCTTTCTACATACACCCTTTAGAAGGACTTTGCAACCCTCTGTGGAGCATCAATTCTAAAATTAATCCTGTTATTGACAGCCAAAAAGAAAGCAAATGTTCTTGCAATAGGGGATCTTACCCAGCAGACCAACCCATGCTAGAAAATAAGGACTCGCAGCACTTCAGCTCCAAACAGTACCATTTTGAAGTGCAGGCTTAATTTTTTTTGGTGGAAATTATCCCATTTTCTAACAGGAAGTTTTCAATAACCAAAAAGAGAAAAAAAAAATCAGAACAGGAAGAAAATG
Organism: Tetrax tetrax; assembly: GCA_009806455.1. Lineage (NCBI taxonomy): Eukaryota > Metazoa > Chordata > Aves > Otidiformes > Otididae > Tetrax > Tetrax tetrax. The sequence continues at coordinate 1,619,925 of WHYT01017504.1, forward strand.
GGGAGTTAAAAAGTCAAGAGAGATGTTCTTATTAAAACAGAAGAGACTTTTTCCTTCCTTAGTGCTTTGGAAGAAATAAACAAATCTAATTTCCAGACTGCTGTGAAAATCTGCCTCTAGTAAAATGTAACTAACACCCAAAATATGGCATTAAATTAAAGGTCAGCAGGGAACTGAGATCTCTGCCCAGCAGAGAGTAAGCAGCCTTTTATCATATCCCTAAAGACATACAAGAGGCTATAGGGTAGAAAAGCCAAAGCTATGGATTTGCAAGTCTCAGCTCTTCAGAGCACTCAACCATCTGCCCTTAAATCCCATTCATCTGTAAGCAAGGGGTGCTGCTAAACCAATATGAAAGTTCCTCCTTTCTGAAGTTCACCACAGAATTATTAGGCTTGTTTCAACCTATGTATTAATCAGGCAAAGCAGATGCTTCTCATGCGGTCTCTCAGGCAAACAACCAGGCGGGCAGATGCTCTGAAGGGGAAGATGCGCCCTGGAATACACTCTGCCTATTAGAGCATCATCATGGTACAACTGCAGGCACTTGGCTTCTCACCAGGGCTCAAAACAGTAACTCTGAAGAAAGCTACAGCTCCCAGGACTTCAGAGTTGTCTGACTGCTAGGTCTAATGACCACCTGGAATTTCACAGTCTTAATGAGAACTCATTGTAGATTTTCCTGATCGAAATACAAGTCCTTACTGTGCAAGTGAAAAAAGAAGCAGCCCAAGCATCTTCAGAAGAGCAGATAGAAATCTGACAGTTACAGCTCATAGCAGCAGAGGCTGTACGCACCATTGCAAAGTGTTGTGAAACCCTGAGCTTGTTAGTTCTTACGAGAAGGAAATTAGCAGTACAACTGCTCCACAGGAAGATGAAGTAGTCTTGGCTCACAGTAGGAAGCTCACTGGTTTTGGCTCCAGTGCAGCCAGAGGCTATGGATTCACAGTGGGCTGCAGTCTGCTTGACTGTTTCCTCTTTTTTCCCCCCCCCTTCCTGGAAACTTGTCGGCACTCCAGGGTGGTCTTATTTCAAATGATGGGTGCTCTCAGATCACCAAGCTGGCCCTGATCACTAGCAATGATACTTGAGAGGCAAGAGGAATCACAGCTGGGAAGAAGTATTCATGGCAACTTACCTTTGGTATCTGCATGTTGTTATATTGATTTAATTATAACTGCAAATCTCAAATTACACAATGGCAAAGTGTGTTTTCCAAATACCATCTTGTGATTTCTAGAAAATCAACATCCCCTATCTCAGTTCCCAAACCAGCCATCAGCAGGCTGGGTCAGCAGCTGAGAGTAAGCGCTCTGGGACCTAGCCCTGCTTGTGCCCAGCATCATGCAGGGACACAGCCAAAGCCACCTCAGCTCAGTCTTGGCTACGCAGCTGTGTGCCTTGGTTAACGGTGGACGAGGAGGGCTAGTATCTCCCAGTGGCAACACGTAAGACCATGGAACACCAATAAACAAGATCAAACCTCTAAGTGCCGAACACCAGCACAGCCAGGAGCTGCCTAGGAAGAACTAAGGCTATCCTGGGTTTATCACCGTGATAACCATAGATTTGTGTTTTTTCATCTCTTCCCCTCTCGGCTGCCTCTTTCCTCTTCAGGCACAAAGACATGATTTCTCCACGGTGGTTTTGCCCACTGATAAACACTACCGACTGATGTGTTTCACTGAGAAACAAAGGGCAGGACTTAGGGACCAGCTGCTTCAAGGCTGCCCCAGCATTTGTCAGTCTGCTGTGTCAGGAAACACGTTTCCACACTCAGCAGGACACCAAACACAGACAGGGGTAATATCCAACATCCTGCTGGGGCTCTCCCGTTAGGAATGAGAGACACACAGGAGAGCAGCTTAGAATGAAGCCTGAAAAGAACATGAAATGAATAACATTGACTAATGTTCAGCCAAACTGAAACAAGTTTTTGGCTTAAAAGAGGAAGACCAATGATACACGAAGCTAACTGGGGAATTGCTTTTGCCATCAGTTACACAGCAGATGCTCAGATATTAACTTTATCGGGAGCTGAATAAAACTCCAAGAGAATTAAATACTTTAAGGCCTAAAGAGCCATTAGGTCATCAAGTCTGACCCTCCAGGCATAGAATTTAACAGAATTTAACAGAATCATTCCTACATTAAGCTCAATTTTTCTTCCAGAAAGGAATCCACTTTGCATGAAAAGAGTGTCAGTGCACCATAATTCAGGAGGGTAAGGGGATCAAGAGAGAAGGGGAATGACACAGGCTCCCGGACCATGGGTTGTAGCCATGCCTCACACAGCTGCTCAGCCCCTGTATTTCAACTCTGGCCACATCCAATTCCCTACATTGCAGTAACCAGAGATGTTAGTGCTGAGAAATCAGTGTCCCACCATGACCTGGTAGCACCAAGCAATGAAATACAGCAGAAGCTGCCAAAAAACTTACAATATTCCCATTAAAAAAAAAAAAAAAAAATTAGAAACAAAAAGCTTTTCTTTTAAAAGAAGAAAGAAAAACAAGCCAGAATTTAAATCATCTTGCCTCACAACTGAGCCCAGGGTTATGCTACAATCCAGGTAAACAATGTTTATATAACTGGTATTTGGCTGAATGTGTAACTCCTATTTAACAGTTGAAGAGAGGCTTTTTGGGTCTTCAAAGAAATCTGACAGGTAATTCCCACTGTAGTTCTGCAGGGTAGCTGAGAGGTAATTATCCTTCTCACTAGTAAATCAATTAGGAATGAATGTATGGAAAGCTTTTCCCCTCCTCCAAGTAACTGCTAATCCTCTACGCACTAATGAGCGGACAAGGCCAGCAACAGTGTGCAAACCCATAAAAAAAAATCGACAGGAGCTGTGAGGCATGCAGGGTCCAATCAGTACCTGGGAACCAACACCTCAGAAGAGATTATCTTGCCTGGAAAAAGGGTTTGCACCATTCACTGCGTGTGCAAAGGCCCTCTGCATGTGTTACTTTTGATGTCTCCCTCCCCATTTATTGCCTTAAACAAAGATTATTTTTGAGGCTCACAAGAGATCACTGCATTGTGTTCAACTAGCCAGCACTTATGCTGTTAGAGGTGAGACAACAAGGGATTGGTACTTCCTCTGCTGGGGTGCAACTGATTCACCCACTGCTTTGTGATTCATTACTGGTGGTTGTCCTCAGGAGCTCAGCAAAAACATGATGCCTACTCTGCAGGTTGCTGTAACAATATTCACCCAGAGAGACTTGGAGAAGATTACAACCCAAGTGCATTTTTTTCTAGTGCACCACCTCATGAATCTGTAAGGGGTGGGTGGACAACAAACCTGATACTGAATTTGACAAATCCCAGATGGTTCAACTCAGTGACACCTTTGTCTGGCATTTCGCAAATGCTACATGGATGATTGGAATTGCTTTACAGCCAGAGTCAGCTTTGGGTTCAGAAAAACCAGCTGTTTAACCACGCACAGTAGCAGTGCCCGTATATTTAGGAGAGACAGAAAGAATGAAAGCAACTTGTCCCCACAGCAGCCAGGTTTCATATGGGTTTTCCATACAGCTCATCTCTCCGTTTTGAAAGATTTGTCAGCAGGGAGAAGAGGGAAGACAGACAGATAGATCCAGAAATAATTTCCTTAAGATATAAGAACAAAAAATAAATTAAATTTTCTTCTGAAATAAGAAAACAGGAGGTAAAGATTGGTCTGCATGCCACTATATGATGAAATTGAAGTGTTATTAATTAAAACAAAAAAAAAGAGAAAAGACTGCTAATCTGTAAAGCTCGATAGCTTGAGAAATTGCTAGAAGATAAAAATATATGCTAGTACTCCAATTTTTGAGGGAGACCTTACACCAGTGATGTAGGATTTGTAACTGAACATATTGCTTCTGATTTTGGGTGGGCAGAGTTGCTTTGGAAACAGAATGAAGAAAAATTAACTCTTCAGTGTCCACCATACTGGATATGGGAGGAGTGTGAAGGACAGGAGAGCTCATTACAAAACATCTTCACTCCATTTTACTCAGGAAAAAAAAAAAAGGAAAGCAAGGTAGTTTTCACAAGAATTCAGCTTCAGCATCAGAAAAAAATATAAGCTGATTCCTGCCTACTGCATTTTTTTCTCTCCTTGATAGATCCAAACACATATATATTGCTGCCGATAGTAATCAAAGCTATGACTGCCTTAAGGTTGCATACACTGAAATAAACATCAATCTTGAACCCTCTGTGGACTGACCAGTGATGGAAAACACAATAGTAGTAATAAGAACAGTACAAGTCACAAAATACTAGTTTGGAAACCTAGCCATGGAGACAGGAGAGGGGCAGTTTGGAAGTGATCAAGAGGAATGGGCTGCACCCCATCCAAACTCAACTCCACTGCCAGCAATTAGCTACGTGCTGCAGCCCTCCCACATTGATTTCTGTGGGTAGCTAAAAACATCTTTGTCCCTTGAATCAACACAGGCAATAATTTTAAACCAAAAAGGCACTGAGTAATGACTTCTAGGCTGTGCTGTGAGCCAGCTGCAGCCCTAATTGCACCACGTGGGAAGCGTGAGCAGGGGGTTTGAAAGCTATGACCTCATCTTCTCTCCTACACATTCAAATCAAATCTTAGGTCTCCCACCCACTCTCCCAAGCATATTCTGCTTTCAGCCCCCTTACACGATGTAACCAATGAAAATGTCATTTACATCTTTACCTCCAACTTCTAGCTAGGGAAAGCATAAAGGTGAAAAGAGTCAAACGCAGAAATAATTGTCTTTTACTCAGTATTTCTAATACTAAGGAGATGGAGAAGGCAGAGAGAAGTGTACTAGCCAAAGCCACCGTAAGTAAGACTCCCTGTAACATGTGTGAGTTCAGCTTCTTTAAAAGTGTAACAGTTAGAAGCAAAGAAAAGCAACCCTTCTATTTACCTAATGCATTCAGCAGGAGATTAAGGACTCCATCAAGGCAAGGTTGGATGGGGCTTTGAGTAACCTGGTCTAGTGGAAGGCGTCCCTGTCCATGGCAGGGCAGTTGGAATGAGATGATCTTTAAGGTCCCTTCCAACCCAAATCATTCTGTGATCCATATCACAAAACCAGGCATAATTCTACTGGATTCCATGGCATTGCACTATTGCAACTTAGATAGCAAATTCAGGCTCTCGTGAATTGCCAATAGACTTCACTTTCAGATCATAATTCCTCTCAGAATAAACAGAATGCCATAATTTTGTTTCTATAGCTACCAGCTCAATGGCTCTCCCTTACCTTCCTCTTGTTAGTAGGACTGACATAAAGGTAGCTCAGCACAGTCTTCAGGCCTACTTTGTCATTTAGCTTTTCATAGGTAGTGCCATAGTCTGTTGACCTGGAGAAAAGAGGAGACAAAAAGAGTTGATGTGGTTAATAGAGCTTAAAGGAAGGAAATTACTGCGTGAACAGATGCTCAGAGTTACAGCTTAAGCATTATTACCCTTAAAACTGGAGCTTTTGTGTTTCATTCAGGGTAGCAAGCAGAAAAAAAAAAAAAAAAAAAGAAAACTTGAGTCCTTTGGGACAGCACCCGTCTCTGCATCAAACTGATCCTGTGCATCCGGGGAGTTGTGGCGCACACACAAAGATGAACTTTAGCGGAGGCTCTGCTCTCATGTGCCAGGTGTCGGATTGCAAATGCTATCTACATGTGAGGACTCTGATCTCAGCAGCACCCTTAGCACAAATTCCCTTTTTAGACAAATCCAACAGAAGAATCCAAATTAAACCCATCAACAGTTTTATTTAAGTAGGCTGATTTTTGACTTGGAGATGGGGATCCAAACATGGCTCAGATTTGTAACAGCTGAACTCATGTCTAGATAAAAATGTACCTAAACTGGCATCTTGAGTCCTCAGTCACCCCCATCCTACTTTGTGCCAGGCATTTAATTTTCCTGAGTTACAGAGACAGATTCAGGCCCCTACACTAGCAAATCCCACTTGGAGGAGCAGATGATCTGGGGGTGGCATTACCCATTCGTGACTGGGAAAAGGGCTGCTTCGTCACAGAGGGTTTTCTGTAGCATCCTCCTCCTCATTTGTGGGCATGTTTGAAGCCTCACTCTGCCCTGCTTGTTTCTGTGCTGTTTTCGTACTCTTTTCCTAACAAACAAGATTTTTCCTACTAGAACAAATCACCAGTTACTGAGTACAGGATCCCACACCTAAAGAGCAATCAGCACCAGCTTGCTTTAGAAGGGGCTTCACAACCTGCACGAAAAGCCCACCCACCCCATCCAAACAGTGAGGAGAGCCTGGCTCCTGACTCTACATAGCTTCTATTATGTGGACAAAGCAAACACAATCCTTGTCAGGTGGACAAGGAAAGGCCCTCACAAAAAGCCTACCTGGACATACTTATGATTTTATTAAGATGATAATTCACGGCTCCTGCCTCCTCTCTAATCACACTTTTTACTAAACAGATTATTAGAAAACATGTAGCAAATTTAGTGCCTTTCCTAGTAACTAGTTCCAGTAATTTTCTGATTTTCCAAGTTCAGCAAGCCTCCAGCATCTGCAGCTTTGAGGTTCTGCCTGAGACTATTCCTCTGCTCCTCGTCTGTCTGGCAGAGAAATGGTCCAAGTCACCCTTCTGGCATCATCACAGTGAGCACTGCCGTTGTGCCCAGCAGCTCCAGGCTCCCACTCAAGTGGCTGCAGAAACTGAGAGATGCCAGAGTCTGCACCCAGCACCACTGGTTTTCTTGCTGCCAGTGGAGTCTAGAACAACACTGCAAAGGCCATGCTACAAAACCAAATGGCTGGCCCCAGGATTCCAAGTAGTAGGACCCATAAAGTCAAAAGCTTGTTTTATCACTGATGTGACTCCAATGCAGTTGCTTCTGTGCATCTTTCAAGCCCAATTCCTAAATGTTTTGCAAACTGGTTCTTTCCTTAAATGGGTTGAACCAACCTTCCTCCTTTGAACACTCAGTAGCCAGGGGTGCTTCAAATCCTAAAAAACTTGTGTTCTGGTTTAGCTCTTTAATATTAAAATACAGTTAATCTTAGTTCTATTTACACTAAATACTCTTCTGTACTAATGCACAGTACTGATACTCGCAGGGTTTCACAGAGACATCCCAAAGGATATTACAGTAATGTACTGCATTTCCATAGCACTTTCTCATCCAAAGAATCTGAAGCTCTTACCTCGCTCACAAAAAAAAACTAGTAGCTCCCCCCTCCAGCCAAGCTTGAAACTGAAGCAGCTCGATTAACATAACTGAATAATTCAGGTCAATTACCTGAGGCCTCTCATATATGCAAATTCAACAGGTCAGGAGTCCTCAAGTAACACCAAGCAATAGGCAGAGGGTAACAGACAGAGGGCAAGCACTGAGCTACTTCCTTGATCTCACCCTTCCAACAGCACTGAAGCTCCAAACAAGCCATATTCGTGACTACATGTTACCAGCCACTAGCAAGGGAAAGAGATCACTGGTTTCAATCAGCATTCAAAGAGAATACAAATAACAGTTTAATATTCTGACAGAGCTACTTTGGTTTTGTTCTCCGAGTCATTTTCAGATCTCCCAAAATGCCTTGCACTTCTAAAGATGCAGGCTGGATGCCCTAATGACTCTTTCTCATTAAACCATTATCACTCATTGCATTTGCCCTTTCAAAGAATAGCTAGAAAGGAAGTAGGATCATTATTTCGTTAGCTTCTCTAAGGCTTTCTTTATTATCATGACAGTCACCACTGGCTTCATAGAAATGTCTCAAAGGACTGTATTTCCATAGCACTTTCCCATCCAAAGAATCTGAAGCTTTTGTCTTGTATTAATCCATTCAAACTAACAAAGTCCCAAGGGCCATACTGGGAAATATTATCTCTGTTCTAGAGATGAAGAAACTGAAAGCTTGCACAGGTAATCGTTCATTTTTTTTTCCAAAATCAGGCATCTACAATTACTGATTTTCAGCTTCAATAATCATTTGGTGTACGGCTCAATATTCAAACCTGCTAAACTCCTATGACCAAACTGCTTAATTTGAAAACGAGTATTTATAACACAAAACAACAACAAAAAAATGTTGGCTGCCTAATTTTAGCAACCCAAGCCTGAACATTTGAAGACATATGACCCACAGGTGGAACAGAACAGTTCTAGCTCAGCTTTTAATCTTAACTTGAACCTTTACTAAATCGTTATCTTTGAAGTCATAGAATTCTAACTGCAAATGAACTAGCTCACATGTCCTTACAGTTGCCTAACACTGCAAGCAGACTGGATACCACATTTTCTCCTATTCCCTTGGTCAGAATAGGAACCACTTCAAAGTACATTATTAAGGGAGTGGAGGGGAAGAAATGTTGTAGTTACATCAAAATGACAAAAGACTTGGTGATACAAGAGACCCTTTCCATGAGTCACACCTCAAATGCCTGCTTTAACTTCACTTGGACCTCTTATGGCCAACTGATTCTGCCGAGCTGGTTCTTCTCTGGGCTGCTCCACTGAAGCCACCACTGGAGTCTCATCATCTTGGAAGGCTGTTACTGCCTTCAACCTCAAGTTGCTATCTGCAGACTGCTTCTAACCACACACACATATAAGAGTTATTAACCGTGCTTTCATAAACAAATTGTTGCACCTCCTTACCCTGCTGGTAGCACAGAAACTGTTACAATGTGGAATGAACTGGCTATACATACAAAGCCTGTAATAAAGGCCTAATCCAGGCATTTTGTCCCACGTGTCCCATACATTGATCTTACAGCATTTCACTGTCTCCTCTATCCTGTTTCCATCCTGCAAACCAAGCTGCTGGCAATACCCCAAGAAAGGCTGCACAGTGAAAAGCAATGAAACTCAAGGGGTAGTCCAGTCTTGAATGGACCTTCCTCTACTCCAATTCAGCTTTTTGTTTGTTTGTTTTTATAACTAGCAGTTCCCACCAGCCATGAGGAAGAATCTCTGTTAGTCGTGTTATTGTGAAGGAAGATTTGATCTAGAGCAACACAAGAGTCATATTCATATAATCAAATAAATGCGGGCTTTCCCTGAACAGGCTGTGGCACCAAGTTCTACGTATTCCCTCTGGAAGAGCAAGGTATATAATGTAATTTATTGGGAGACTGTAAATTCTCCCATAATTGTATTCTATTATAAACAATTGGGAAAGAAAATCAACTGCCTGATTTCGCCGCCCTCCCCTGATGGGTATCGACACGTTTTAACCATTGCTGCAAGTGCTGTCCCATACGTACTCTGGCAGGTCAGGGCTCAAGCATTACATACAGGCAGAGGAGCTTCTCTCTACAAAATCTAGTCGTAACTCAGTGCACATAGAACAAAATCCATCTAGATCCTATAGATCCAAGCCTGAGCTTCCCCATGAATCCAAACAGGCCTGAGTCAGCAGACTTAAATATTGTAATAAGACTTGCTTATCCCAGGGATATGAAGTAGAGGTATGGAGAGGCAGAGAATGCCATCTGAACAGCCTTTAGAGAAGTCTTTCTCCTGGATGGTTTCCATCTCAGGGTTCTGTCAGGCTAAGAAAGGAAGTTTGGTTTGTTTGCAGTCTCAGCTATTCAGCTATGGAGATAGGCTATAAAATATGTATCGATTTCTCAGAAGCAAGAGCTGCAAATGGTGGCACTGGATGGCTGTGAGGGACAAACCAGCCTCCTGGAGTGTACATGTGCCACTGACTCTCCTGTCAGGGGGTTTCTCCTCTGCGCCTGTGATTCTCCCCACTCGTGTGTGGAAAAGGAGCAGGTATGGTTTTGATTTTAGATTCTATCCTTTTTCCTAAGATACTAAAGCTTGTGCGTTTGTCTCCAGATCAGAGTCCCAGTACACACACCCGCCGTCCCATGTTGAGAACTTTGGGGGGGGTCATCTCCTCTTAAATGCACAGGAGAATATCCCGATTCTCTGTGCACTTCAGAGAGCAAGAGGAACACACACAGCCCAGATTAACATTTGCTTCTCCTCTCATGTGCCTGCAAAACTGTCTGCCTGCAGTGTGCCTGTCTCTCCATATCCCCCAAACAACCTCTTGTTCTTACCCATTGGCCAATTTTCTCCCAGTTTGACAGAGAAACAAAAACCCGAGAGGAACAAAGTTTCATGAAAATCGGCAGCCAGCAAAAGGAGAGTAAACTTATTACTGCTCAGAGAAAAGCCACAGCACAAAACCAAATCCCAAGAGACATGAGAGCAGGCACATCTCTCTGAATATCTAGCTGCAGGAAAACATTCAAACACAGCTCACATATTAACACACTACAAAGAACCCAACTGCACAACACAAGAAGTCAGGCTGCCAAACTTCCACTGTTTGTGAAACAAATTGTTTCCGTATCTCCCTTCCCCTTCCTCCCCATCAAATTACACTCCTTGATATAAAGGCCTTTCTGAAGCTACGACACACTCAAAAGAGATTCCCATTTGCTTCAGAGTCCAGCTTGACCCCTGCTGTGGTAGCCCCAACTCTAAACCCATTTGGCCAGCTACCCTGGTGACCATAAGTGGTTCAGGACTCAGGCAAAAGCTGGCTCAGCCCTAACCCATTAACCCTAATGGCTAAACAGGTTCTTACTGGAGCACAGAGTACTAAATCAGGAACCAGTCCAATCACATAGTAATTACTGCACCATGTGGGAAACTGGTCCCACAAACTTACACTGGGAGGGCAGAGGTCTGCTCCTCTGAAAAGGATATCAGGCACTTAGCATGCTCTGGCCCTGCCTCTCTGAACTCTTTGAGATTATTCTTTTCTTCCTTGTGGAACACTTCAGACTAGCTCCTTGCTTTTGGTGACTATGGCTGTTGGTGGCTGAACATCCTCCATTCCCAAAGCCTTTTTCATATTCATTTCCTCTCTTAGGGCTGCTTATGAGCCAGAACCTGCCTTGGGCAGCCAAATGCCCGGGACAGAAACACAGAGCTTGCCCTGCAGCTAATCCAGACTCAGCTGGAGCCCTGGAAAGGCAGGGTGACTGCTGCCACTGCCAAGGCAGCAAAGGGGTGCAAGGCCAGCAACGCTCCCTCAGCAATGGCCATGTGCCATCCGCCACTGCTAGCCCAGCTCCCTGGGCTCTCCTTCCGTCTCTCCAGGACTATTTCATTCCCAATCTCAAGGCAAGCAGGGGAGCCCAGGTCTAGCTCCCAGCCTGCAACATAGGAGCCTAAATTTTACTTACAATGAGGCAGCACCCAGAAAAATCCACTCTTACCAGTGCAAGGCTGCCTGTCTGACCTGGTCACACACAAGGACAGTTTTTCTGACAAAATAAAAGAAAAATAAAAACCAAACACAAACAAAAAAAAAGTCCAAACAAACCAACCAACCAACGCACACCTCAACAGACCAAAAAAAAAACCTCCAAAGTTTTACTAGGTCCCAAAGGACCTTCTAACTCCACAGCCAGGACACCATGAGCACTGTTATCTTACACCATAAAAAAAATGACTGTAACGGAGCTAACAAAACCCAATCCTTACTCCTTCCCTCTATGGAGCTGATATAAGTCTGAATGTGAACATTTTACAACAAAGGTATCCACAGAAGCCCTGTGGAGCTATGTCTACCTACTAACCAAGGAAACCCAAGTATCTGTACTCTGTGAATCTTTCACTTAGCAGAGCACATTTGCTGTGCTGAGAGCTTGTTTTTACCCAAATATGATTTTAAAGTGACTGAGATAAATATAAAGCCAGAATATTTTACAGCTGCAAACAGAACAACTGCCTCCCATTGTCCCCATCCCACTACAGAAAACTAAGAACAACAATGAAAGTCTGCAGAAGTGAACAGAAACAGAGCAAGCACTGCTTTCCCGGCATAGTTTCCCAGCCTGCAGCAATATCATGGACTTCCTAAATTGAAGATGATACCTTTGCATGCAAGAGCCATCAGTGGGCTTTTAGTTCCATAAATCTGTCTAGAGCCCACAGGGAAACTTTTGGCAACTTCATTATCACATGGTAATAAACACCACAACTGTCTGCTGTGTGAAGAGATGCTCCCTTTTGTTTTAGCTTGATAATATAATTCAGAGCCCACCGCTACCACTCAACAAGAAAGAAACCAGAGGCCCATGCTGCCATGTGTGATTTCACCGCCTGTTTTCATACTCCCCACAGATTATTATTATTTTTTTTTTTTACAGTCTGAAGACTCCCTGTTTATTTAGCCACCCCCTGTACAACCTATTAACGTCTCTGATCATTCTATGACTACTCTTTCTAGTCCAATTACATCTTTTGTCATGGATGCCTCAGAGACCAATCTTTACCAGGAAGATCTTTCTTGTAAAACACAACTATCCAAAAACTCAGAGTATTTAAAATGACCTAAACCAAACCACTTTCTGCCATCATACACAAGGTTTTACATCGTCAATACTTCTCACTAGACGACTTTCAGTTTCACAAAGTTTCAAAAGTACCTAAAACCAGAGATCCCACTGGGAAAGAAGTAGTTCGAGCAGATCATAGTTCTGGTAATTCCTTTTGAAATTTTTTTTTTCCTTTTTGTTTGCATCTAAACAGAACAATATCCACTCCAATTTCTATTATGATACCAGCATCCTTCCTCCACTCTTTTTCAATTAATGACAACTCCCATCACTAAATATCTGAAAGACTTGAAGATTACTTTTGTTGGTAAATTTCAATTTATAATGGATAGTGGAGACTGGCAAGGCAAAACGAACTGCCATGATGCATTAGTCATTGTGATTTGGAGTTCAAAATGAAGGTGATAGGAATTATCTAGGAACACTGGCTCCCTCTTTTTTTTTTCCTTGCAGATTCTTATCTTCTTTTATATTTTTGACAGGAAAGGTATCCTCTCTCATTTATTCAATGCAAGCCTTTGGATGTCTCAGAGGTTGGACAAAAAGATACAGAATATTCCACCTCTGGATTTATGGGCAATAATGCATGGGAAATGTGAATATCAGTCACATTTCTAGTGTCTGATTGCTCATCAGCATTTCATTTGATCATCATCCCACAAGGCAGGGAGACTGTTCACATCAGTCATTCCTTAGTAGAGATGACTACTCAGATGGACAGCAACAGTCTCAGGAGACGTAGTTTTCGTATATTTAGCCTACAGAGATGGTGAGGACTAACTTGAAAGTCATATGTTTGCATCACTCTTGTTGTACTTATCCTGCAGAAACACAGTAGTGCTTTGGATATCCCCGGCAATCACCGACCATCCAGAACAACATACCATTGGATGCCTAAACAGCATTCACCATCAGCAAACAGGCTGGCCTTTCCCAGCCTCCTCTCTCCCCTGCACCTGGGCCTCCCCTTATCTTCAGATACACCATTTCTGTGAAAAGGCAGAAGCAGTTGCAGATCTAAAATAATCTGTAGAACCATCTCAACTGGCAGAAGCCTCTTCTGAGATACAAAGAGTGGGGAGGGAGGAATGTGTTTTCTTGCATGAAAAGAATGGCAGAGAAAGTGAGGGATGCTTGGCAAAGCAAAAGTAGGAGTTGCCAGATCAAACCAAAGAATCATTTTGAGCACCAGAGGCTGACGTTCCCTGTTCTAGGACTTTTACAACTACTGTGAAACAGATTTGACTAAATGTAGCTCTGGAGCCATCTCACCATTTTGCTTCTGCCAAAGGATGGCAAAATCTTTCCTCTGAAGTAGAAATAAACACAAACTAAACTGATGGATTCTAACAGCTCACGGCAGGCAAGAGCCTGAACTATAAAAGCCTATGGCAAAGTATGCTCTGCTTTTAGAGAACTTGGGATCCTGACCAAAGCAAGCAGGCTGCAGGTGTAGTGGTTACTAAGCATTGCTTTATATTCTGCTGCAGAATAGCCCACAATAAAGAGGCACAAAAGCAACAAAGATTGGTGCCTCCTACTGCGATGCTAAAATAACTCTACTTCCCCAGCAGTAAGACTCCATCTCTATACCATGGCTGTTTATCTCATCTTAAATTTAGCCACCTACAAACTAGGTATTTAGCTTTAGCTCCCAAGCCTGTCCACATATTCTCTCTAACTATAGACAGAGATTGTTAGCATCAGAGGATGACTTATTCATCCCAAAATAGGCAAGGATGTATTGCTCTCTTAAGGTGTCTTCCTCCCTTCAATGTAAAGGGAGACCAAAGCAACCCACCCACACTCCTGCAACTGTTGGATGACTAGCACAAGACAAGGTGTATCGCACACTAAATGGATTAGAAAAGTTCATGCACTGAGCTGGCCATATAAATGAAGAGAAGGACCTCAGTTATTCTGGCTGAGATCAAAAGTTCATCATTTGTTGTAATGTACCAGTGCTCTATCTTTTAAATGTTATTATTCTGTGGGGATATGTATCAGAATTACTATTAGAAGTAGGTGCCAAACAACATCAGGACTCCACTCTATCTTACACACTCTATAGCATTACAAAACTAAGAGAACAGAGATAAGCAGAGAAATGTGATAGAGATTTCCCAACAGTTGCCAGCAGAATCAAGAATATAACAAAGCCCTAAGGCAATAGGAAATGGCTTCTCCTCTAAAACCGTGACAAGCACTTCCCTTCATTGCATGCTTGCCACATTACACCACTGATGACCTGGCTGGCAATCCTTATTGTGGCCAGGCAAAGGTGATGCCCACTGGTAGAAACTGTACCTCACAGAAACACAAACACGAAAGCATCATGTAGTATCCACATCAGCAGCCTCAGGAAGGACACCAGAATCTGAATCATCATCTTACTGCTTCTGACCTGAGACTAGGACACCACATCCCAAGACACAGTTCAGTTGCCGTGAAACAGAGGTGACCTGGAACTAAGACAGTCTGGCTTCACAAAAGCCCCTCCTTTTTCTGCTCTGGTCATTTCACTATTGTGAAATCTATGTAAAAGCATTACTTCTGTAGAGCTCTGAGGAACTGCACCTCATCATCACTCCCCACTTGTACTGTCCAAAATATCTGACATATTTATCGTGTTCTTGATTCTGATGTATTCTAATTTTCCAGAGAGGTGTTTTATGCATCCCTGATAAGGCAGCATACCAATTTGATTCCAAGCACTTGACTGACTCAGCAAAGACGGCATTATCAAGACATATTCAAGAAATTTGGTTTAGAGGACACTTTAATAGCCTCAAAGATAAAAGGCAGCTTTGATGACAAAGCCTCATTAATTAATCAGATATTAATTAGATTATTAATTAGAAAAAAGGTCCTTTCCAGGCCCTTTTCTACTTTTATTACAATAGCTAAAAATGCTTCTGTAATGACTCTCTTCAGTAGCTAATCATTTTAATTTGCATTATTTTGTAGCAAAAGGAAAGTGTTCTGAATGTAAGATTTTCTAAAGGAATTGTAGAGGTTTGATTTAACATCCATGCTATTAGCTGCATTTAAACTGGAACTCCCCTTAAATGTGTATTGAACAAAATGTCAAGCGAAGACTATGGAACTGCTCCATCACTAAACTCTGTATATCTGTGCCAGATGTGGATGACAAAGAAGTCCTTCCAAGTACAGACTGGGCAATACAACCTACCCTGATACCACCATCAGTGTCCACTCACGCACCCTGGGATGGCAGCTGTACCCAGGGTTTACCGGAAACTTGCCTTTGACCCTGTCTGCCTGTTTTGGGATGAGGGGTAGGCAGTACTATGAGGACATTAGATGAACCTGAGTCATCTCTAATTTAACACAAGGCATGTTAACTTTTTCAAAGTATCAGCAAATCTTAGAATCATAGAATCATAGAATGGCTAGAGTTGGAAGGGACCTTCAAAGGTCATCTAGTCCAACCCCCCTGCAAGAAGCAGGGACATCCCTGACTAGATCAGGTTGCTCAGAGCCTCATCCAGCCTGGCCTTGAATGTTTCCAGGGATGGGGCATCCACCACCTCTCTGGGCAACCTGTTCCAGTGCTCTACAACTCTCATTGTAAAAATTTTTTTTCTAATATCTAATCTAAATCTACCTCCCTCTTCACAAAACTGATGTAGTTAAAAAAGATGGTAGTGATAGAGGTAGTTTAGTCCAGCTCCTTAGACATAGGTATTAAAAATTGCAGACAATTCCCAAACCAACTTTTACAGTCAGCCTGCAACACGTTCCATCCCCCACCTCAGCTGACATCTCTCCCACAAGCCTTAAGTCTACCTGCAGCTCACCTACTTGTGGCCCACAAGGGTTACTGTCCCCAGCAGCACACCCACACAACCTGAACATAAATACCACAGAAATACTTCCTAACCCCAGGCAAGCCTCCTCAGCATTCCAGTTTCCCATTTAGTTAACTTAGCTTCCTGGGAAAGACTGGCCCTTACGTTCCCCTCAAAAAAACCAAAAAGCTCATAAGAGGCAGTCAGCTCAGTGCAAGTCTGGGCAACAGTCACATCAGCAGCTTGGTTAAGCCTTTCATAATACAGTTAAATCCAGTGCTACATTGCATGTAGGTATTTCATACTAGCACTAGTTGAGCATGAGTCTTATTCCCTGAGCATGAGCATTAACAGTCTCAATTCTAGTTAGCATGTCTTCAAAATGCAGACACTGAGGCCTAAGCTTGAGTCTACACAGACTTTCCAAAGAGATAAGCTTGCTGTTTATTATCAAGGTTAATAAATGATTGTGATCCATACAGCAGATGCTCAACATGAGGATTGCTCTCTTCCCTACCAACTGCTTGTGAGTTGCGGGCAGCTCAGAAAGCAGACAATGGATCATGCCTGCACTATCATGCCTTAAGATCTAATATCTTTCAAACCACAGTTGGTTCAAGCTTAATTTTACCCCAGAAAACCCTCCATTTCCTGTCATCTTTTGCGCTCAGCACTCAGAAGCTCATCTAACACAAAACGCTTTGTCTTGGGAGAATAAACCTGTTGGAATTTTTTCAGACAGAAGATCAATAAAGTGGGAACAGCCTGAAAAGTCAATCAGCTTCAGCAAGTCCCTCAGGAGATGGCTTGGTGATTGTCATTTTAATGAAGGAACCAGTAAATGGAGCACAAGGAAATGCACATCCTCTTAAAACTCATGAGGGAGGACATCTTAGACTGAGAAGCAGGGAAAAAAAAGGAAGCACTGGAAGAGACCAGTTATCTCTCTAGCTTGGTACGCTGTCTCAGGAAGTAGTCAAAAAGAGCTAACAAACTTCTTCAGACTGAGAACTAGCTGCAGTACTACACTGCAGAATATTTTCCCCAGGTATTAGATGAGGAATATTTTTGTCTTGGCCCTTATATCTTTGCTCCTAAGTAGTGTGCTGAAAATACGGTTCTTATTCATTTTAAAGTCATGACTTTTACCTAAATTGAGTTTATGAAGATTTAAGCACCCTGCATATTATTAAGACAAACGGAAGGGGAAAGTTGTCTATGATCCAAGATGCTAAAGTCCTTTTTCTAGACACACCATGGATTTTGTCTTTGGATTTAATCATAAGTTAACTACTTATGAAAAGGATCAAACACAAACACTCAGGATGCAGACTGTGAGGTTCACTGAAGAAAGAATTCTGTTGTACCAAAGGCATTGGAAGGTATCTTGAGAGATCTGCAAGGTTCCTCCTTTGCCACAGATTACCTATGTGTTTGTGATTTTTTTGCCCATTACATATGATGACATATTTTGCTGCTGTTCCAACAAGCTAGGTTGGAGTATGGCAGCTTCCACATTCACACAGATGCAGACATTTCAAACTGTAAACTGAGCTCCACACTTTCTTTGTCACAACAGATGAATTGGATTCATTGTGTGAGGTCCTGTGCCCTGTGCTATGCCAGAGCTCAGAGTCCATCAATGTAATTGTCTATCCTAGCATTCAATCTATGACTCAGTATGTTTTGGGCCTTTGGTCATGTTTTCTACTTGAACTTGGGCTCCAGTCTCACTCAGGATACCTGCCTGTTGATGAACCAACTGTCGCTCATATTTCTGACAGCACTGTCAATGGATTCGTACTGCAAAAAAAAAAAAATTAGAGCAAAACTCCTTAAATTGTGCAGTGTATCTTTAACTGTATTCTAACCCAGCATGATTCACTCACAGACCCTGGACAGCAGCAGTTAAGTTCTTTCAGTGATATTATTCAGACTAGGAGAAAAATGGCTCTTTTTTCTTCATTCTAGTCAACTTGATGCTTCAAAAGCTAATGAGAAAATGAAGCATGATACCACATTCCTGGAGAGCACCACTGAGACCCCTAGAGATAATGTCAGCCTAAAGGGTTGCCCATCTTTTAGCAGGCAGATTTCAATAGTCTGTGATTAATTAGGAAACAGTGGCAGCTGATCATTGGCCATTTCCTTATCCTTTTTAGCTGTCTTACCAGAAAGCACGTGGTTTGTTTTAACATCAGCTTTAATATTCTGGGAATGACTCTTCCTGCAGGCTGAACAGTAACCCTCTGAAAACAAGCCTCCTGCCCTCAACAAGGATCTGAGCAACCACTTGGTGCAGGGACAGTTCTGCAGACTTGTCTGTGCACATCTCTACAGGTTTTACTCTAAGGACAGAGGAGAAAATGAAATATGAGTACAAAAGAGGAAGGTTCACACAGTGCCACTATTTCTAGCAAAAGCATTTAGTCATGACTGACACATCAGTGAGCAGTGTGTGGACATGCTGAGCATAAGAACACATAGGAAAGTGGTGCATCTCTGCAGCTTAGTGCAAACAATAAGGGCAGTGATCAGTGGCCAACAACTCAGAGAAGATGAACTTTCTTCCCTCACCTTTGTCCCTCCAGAAGGTCCCTGGAAGGGCATCTGGACATGAAACACCTGGATCCACACCACTGCCTTGAGTACACTGCCTGATTGCTCATGTTTTAACATTAGACCGTCAGCTAGTATTTGTCCAAAAGAAACTACTTATCACATCCAAAACCCAAAGCCTCAATACAGTACAACGTGTTCCTCTGAACATTCACTCCATGCAGCCCCGTCACTCACTTTTAACTAAGTACCACAGGGGACCTGCATCACTTATCCAGTTGAAAATATAAATGAACAGGTGAGATCTCCACTACAAGAAACTAGCCAAGCTTTAACAAAGCTTCCCTCAATTCATTTCTCCCCCTCTCTCCCCCTGCCCCCCAATACTGCTTTAACCCCTCTGCTATGTGCTTCTATTAATCACAGTTCATGCAGCCAAAAATGCCTTTCCCCAGAGTCAATTTTAGACACACACATTTATTTGTGCTTGACTGAGATGTAAGGGAATACTTCTATGTAAATGAGCTACAATCATGGATCAATAAAGGTCATACTGAGACTTAAGTGCTGTGATTATTGAAAGAGGGGGCGCAGAAAGAGATATTACATCATGTACACATGCACCCATTACACAGCTGCTAAACTTTGAAACAATGTGTTTGTAATAATCCCAGTACTGTGGTGAAACAGCAGTTGTCTTCTCAATCCAACAGTTAATGTGTGTTGGGAGTGCTATCTGAAGGGGTTATTTCTTTGTCCATACTTTACCAATAACAGATGCTGAAAATGGAGAAAATAAATAATTATGAGGTTTTGCTACAAGTCATTATTTTGCAAAGATTACACTGTAATAACTCTAGTACACAAAATATTTTCATGAATTAATCTCCTTTCCTCACGGATCAGGGCAAACAATAAATATGGGCTTCTTTAACTCCCACCTTCTCTCTCTCTTTTTTTTTTTTTTTTAAATTTCATTCTGCCACCACTTATCAGTGTCTGTGCAGCAAAAAATGGGGAAAAAATATTAAATATGTTGCCGGGAATGGGATCTCATCCTTAATGACACCATCAATAATTGCTGTCACAAGCTAATATCAGAGCTGCAACCTTACAAGGAAGATAAAGAGGCAGAGTTTTTCAGATCGTGGATTCTAGACAGGCTCTAAATGGGATTTTGCTACGTGTTTTTAAATGCTGCCTGAATAGCTCATAGGGCAGTGGAAACTAAAAGCAGTTTGAATCTAGACAGGGAGTACTAAGCTTACAGTTGACCTATGAACCTCCCCAGAATGGCGTTGGATCCAGAAGGTAGAATGTAAATACGGCAAACGCTGTCCTTACAGTAAGGCCTCCACCTTTGCTGGCAACTCCTTGGGCACCAAGGATATCCACACGCAGCTGCTGCTTTGTGCGCCAGACAGATTCCAGTAATTCCCCAATTAGCCGTACCCGGATGCCCATCGGTCTCTACGCTACTGAAGAGTTACTATGCAGCTAAGACCTTGGCATCATGATCTAGACACCATTAAGAGAATTTATACTCCAAGATGCTTTTAAAAAGAGACTGAATGGCTCCCAGTCACAACCTGTGGTTGGAGAATTGAGATCAACTTCTCTTCAAACATCAGCAGCCTGGGGGCCTTGACACTACCTGCAACCTGTGCAGACCCACCCTCACACCAGTAAGGCACAGATGACCAACAGTGCTTCTGTTTCCTGAAAGCTTCCTGAAGGCCAGGCACTGACAACTGTTATGTATTTGCATAACATCAAACCAAGACCAGGCCAATTTGAGCGCTTCTCTGCACCCTGCTAGTAAAACCAAGCATGCACTTCAGACCTGAACAGAAAAGGCAGCAGGCTTGACACTGTCAGACCCAACTTCAGCTGGGAGGGAGCAACTCCAAAGCCCAGATGTTTGGGGTCACTATGACTTCCATGACTGAATTATTAATTCCCCAATAGCATTAGTATATCAGTCAACAGAAAACAGTGGAGAGGGGAGCGGCATGCTTGGAAATCACCTTTAATTTTGCACATTAGAATCTCAGTGTAATTAATATTCAGCATGGCACACTTGCACTTCTTGTTGAAATCCCTGAGAAAACTCCCATCAAGAGCTTTGCAAGAGAGTGTTTCATTGCCAGTCCAGGAATGAAGATATTCCTTCTGCTTTTTCTTACCGACCACCAAACAGAGTTCAGACCTTCCCTTCTGAGCAGTCTAGCTGTGCAGACCCTTTCCCCAGTTTGGATGGAAACCTCACCCTGCTTTCACCTACTCTGTGCTATCAGCCAGAGGCACCATTCAGTAAGAGCAGCCCAGAGAGGAGTCAGTCATAGGCTGCAGCGCTCCAGTATCATAAACACAGACATAAGAAGTCTCTGAATTTGGCAGGTGGAAAGTGAGGTTGAAATTACATCTTTCCAAAAAATACATTTTGACTCATCTCTTAAAAAGGTTATGTAGATGAAAGAAAAGGGCAGAGTTAAGGTGACAAAGTCTAAACTATAGACACCCCAGTTCCACACACTCAACGTGAAAACACAGTTTCACTGGTGTCATTTTACTATTCTGGAGCTATTTAGACTCCACCACATGGCAGCTGCTCCAAGTTCATGTTAGCCAATTCCAAGACTCGCAGACTCTAAGCAAGAGCACCATCTCAAAAACAAGGAATGATTTGTCCCATGCACATAACTGGAGACTGGCCTGTTCCCAGCTCTGCCCCAGCACTAATCTACCCTCCATTCTTTGCACAAGTATTGTGACTTCTGTTTATCAAGAGCAGATAAACATGGTAAACCATGAAACAAGAAAGACTTTGGCTGTTCTCCACATGGTTGTTGTCAAGAGCCATTTCTTTGGAGAACAAAGACTCTAAAAATTTGGTGAGCCACTGCTGGTTCCAAGACCATCACACAGCTGTACAACAATTTTTCCAATGTCAGTGTTTCTGAACAGGACAGGCAGAGCAGATCCTATCATTCCAACATGAAAAAGAAGTGGAAAGGTATAGTACAATAGTTTTATCCATAATAATTATTCCTTTGCTTGTGCCTATGCAAGCTAAGCTTTTCCGCACTGCATTACCTCCATCAAACCATGCATATGTAATGCAAATCAACCGTCGAGCAGTATTTGTACTACAATAATAACTCGGAAGAACTTGTTTAATATCAGAAGACTTAGTGGAGCAGATGAATGGCTCTGACATGATATCCATGGGATAGAAATTCAATTAAAAACTGCAAGTGGCACAGGAGTGGTAGTTATTGTTCAACATGTACCATGGGGCCTTTGCTGAAATACAGCTATTAGCTGTACTGCTTGAGAAATTCTGTTTTCTTTTATGGCAATCTGTTAGCTTGTAGAAAGTTAAATTAATAAAAACACAGAATCACTCTCACGTTATGAGAACACAGCAAAGCCAAGGGCTAGTTGCATATTTTATAATTATGGATTAAGTGCATTATGGCAAGGAAATTAAAGAGATGCTACAGTTATAATAAAAGTGAAAGACTGTCTGGCTCTAAAGGCTTATAGTGTGACTATCACATGCACGGCATGCTGGTTTGCCCATCCTCATCTCCCCCCATCACAGCTCCCCAGGATGTTAACAATTATTCCTAATGCTAACAGCTACATTCACCATGTGTTCAGCCCTTGGTGGAGATATATTTGCATGAGAGACCTACTCCCTCATCCTGTTAGGAACATCTCAAATTCATCTTCTGTCTTGGAAAGGTAGCTTTGCCCCCAAAGAACAAGGAAAAGAAGGATGGAAGGATAATTTTAATTTATTTTATTTATATATATATATTTTTTTTTTAAGACAGATAGAGGACAGAGCTCAGTGGTAAGGAATTCCACAAGCCCATCCAACTTTTGCCAAGTCCTAAAGATGAGACTGTAGGCATCCCAGGATGAAAACTTCCTCCTAGGGAAGGAAGATTCAGGCCCAATCAACAAGGAACTGAAACAAATGTTTTTTCATTAAATCTACAGGAGAGCATGCTCACATCACTGATTTTCAGACATTTGGCTTAAGGTTCCCTGCCCTATAAGTGGAGAAAAAGCTAGATCTGAATCACTCTGTAACTCTGAGTGAGCCCACATCTCTGCAGTCAATGTGGTGCCACCTCTGAGAGCACGCTAGTATTTCACCTCTTATAGAGCACACACAGCTTTCCCCACCAACAGAAGTTACTAATGGGACAACTAAGTAACTAAATAATCATGACATCTTCTGCACGCTGTGCCTTAACTACTTTTTGACTTACTCATAATTATCCAGAAGCTATAGCATACCACAAAACTTCCAATGAAGTCTGGCTTCCCCAAAAGCAGCCCCAAGTGCACAGTTAGACCACCAGTGCATATCCTCAACAGCAATGTCCCTTCCCATTCCTCACTCACCTGCCATCACTTCCAGGTCTGAGCCACCCTCTCAACTGTGCCTACTCCACACAGTGTAACACAGGAAAGCACTATCAGTGGGCCAAAAAAGGTAATCAAGAGGAAAGTAGCCCAGGCAACACTACAGTGCCTTCTGCCCTTTGTTCATCCAAGAGAAGCCTTCTACTCAGGCTACACTCAAGAGCCACGACTAAGTCAGACTGAACAAACTCAAGAGGACAAGTCATACCTTTGGGTCCAACAGTTCTGGCAAAACAGCACCACAGTTCTCTTATTGTTTCTAGACTCTCTTAACCAACCCCAGCAACACAGCTTTGCCTTCTGCAGGCAGGACCATCTTCTCTCAGTCTATGCAAGCCTTTGGCCTCTCTCTGTAAAGACTGCCAACACATAGCATGCCTTGGAGTAGCTCAAAGATTTCCTGAGATCCCTGCTCCTAATGGTGAAAATCACACTGGTCTTCCCAGCAGAAATAAAAAAAAATCAAACCAAAAAACAAAAAAACACAAACAAAAAACCCAAACGAACACCATAACAACATACATACGACAAACAAAACCAAACATGAAAATACACACTTTTAAAATCTGACTTTGAAATGCTGCATGATAATGGAACTATTTCAAATCTCTACTCAGTGTTTCCTGAGTATTTCTAACGGTGGATAGCTAAATCCGTGTTTTCAAATATGTATCCATCTTACCTCTCCTGAGCAGAAAATTTGAATTCTTAATCTCCCTTTTCACTCCTTTCATAGGAAAGGACTTTCTCTGTTGTATGAGAAAGTACAATTATAAATTCCTTTCTGCAAATGGAATATCAAGTCTTGCACGAATAACCTTTCATGGATGGTAAAGTTCACTGTCAAAATGCTATTTTTTCTCTGCCAGGAGCTAGATGCATCATGCCACTCAAAATTAAAACCACCTTAACACTCATCTGTAATAACATGTGACAGCTGTCATGTTTTTAAGACTCCAAATGGAACTAGAAATCTCAAACTAGACACTTGGATCCGCCTGGTTTGACAAAACTAGTTCAGGGTACACCTTCCTTGGACCAAACACATCCTAGTTACTGGTAGCAGACACAGGCCTGTGTGCATGGGAAAGTAGTAAGTGGTGCGGCTACGGTGCAAGCAGCTCTTCTGCCTCCAGAGAATTAAGGGGTTATCTTAGTGTGTCAGATTGGTTTTTTGTTGCTGAGTTGAGGATTTTAGCAACCAGACTTTAAATACAGATTTCAGTTGCTCCCAAGAGCTGTGTTTATCACCTATGCTGTGTAAATACAATGGTCTTTGCTCTAGGGAATGACCCAGCAGAGGATACGATTTGTCCCTAGTATAGGAATTCTTCAAGTCTAGTGCCTTCATAAATACTGCACACGTCAGAGGGTGGGGAACTAGGTACAGTGAAGGGCTCTCTGCTCCCTGTTCTTCAACACAGCTCAACAGATGGACAGTGCTGAGTGGGGAAGAATAAGCAGGTTACCAGACAGGCTCTCAAAGGAGACATCTCTGGAGGTACCCATATTGGACACAATACATGGCAAAGGGCTATATCACACTGAGTTTGATGGGATCTATTAAAACACCAGGGCAATACAAAGATCTTCTGCATGTAGTTCTGCCAGCAGCCAGAAACCAGACCATGAGCACCTACTCTTCCCCGTCCCTGCTAGAGTTATTACCTCTGGCTGGAAGCACTCACTGAGATCATGAAAACATTTTGTTGTCAACTCTGCTTCAGTTTCCCCACTGAAGAGAAAAGATGAGATGAGCATGGAGACATCTAATTCATTTTTGCTGAAAGCATCTTCTGAGTTTATTTGCATAAATAAAATAGCTAGTGTGACCAACAAAATCAAATAAGCATAGAAAAGGAAAACAAACCCACAACTCGGTCAGTTCCCCAGGTTACATTCAGATCTGTCCAATACAGGCACTTAGCTGAAGAATCGTAACTTCCATTTCAAAAGCATGAAGAGCTATGTGACTACCTGCTGTCCAAGATTGCCAGGCCATTGGTCTGTACATAAGCCTCAAAGAGAATCCATCACACCTCTGCTGCAGATGAGTAACAGCGGTATCATCAGTGTGGCTCTGCATCTCCAGAGGGAGAGTCTCCCACTTTCACCGCAACTCCAGGGCCAGCAACAGCATGAGGGTCTGCAGAAGCTGCCTGCTGCCAGCATTGCCTGGGCTGCCTCAATGTACAGTGGATCAGGTTGCAGAACAAACGAGCCAGCAGCCTCGTTTGTCATCATCTCTGCTCGCCAGCAACCACCCTCCAACTTCTACCCTGTCAGCTCGGCAGCATCCTAACAAAGAAAAAGAGAAATCCTTCCCTTGCTTCTGCCACATGGTCACCTCACTTTCAATCCCCAAACATTGATAGAAAGGATTAAAGAGCGTGCTGCTTAAAATAAAATGGATATAGGATTCAAAACCAATTACCAAAGCATAATCTTGCTCAGATGGGCATGCTAAGAATAATTACTATCCACAAGATGAATGCTTGTTGGAGACACATTACAGAAGACTGCATAATTAAATATAGCAACCAATCCTCACTTACCTACCAAGGAATTCACATTTAGAAGCTCACCTGCACGCATCTGGGCAAAAGCCACTTGGGTGTTCTCACAGCAGCTGAAAGTTTAGGGAATAGCAAAAACAGGAAAATAAAAAATAGCAGCAAAAGTAATTAGCTTGTCACCAGAAAAAAAAAAGGAGGGGACAGTAAAATCTTGCTCTGGGAATCACCTTTAAAATAATAGGCTTTGAGAGAAGCGAAAACATCTTTGATGTCAGCTTACACTTGGTCCAAATAAAAATTGTTTCTAGAAAGGAACAAACTGATGCAGAAGCAAAAGTGGGTACTGTGCCAGGTACAGCCTTCTCAAGATGCTGGCTGCAGTGTCTGTGGACCAGAGGAAAACAGCAAAGGCAGCCACTGTCACTGCACCCCAACAGCTCCCTCACGTTGCACCGGTCTTCCCGTATCCACTCAGCCAAGAGACAACTGACATAGCATAGGCGTGTGCCAGAGCAGTAATCAAAGCAAGGACGGTCTTCTGTACTTATACTGTTCCATTCCCAAGATGAAGCTGTTTGCATAAAAAATGTCATTTTTCTCTTGGCTACTCTGCAGTCTGGAGGGAAACGTAATGCCCAGCACATTATGTGACCTGACAGGTGGCCCACAACCATGTGCCAAGTACCACAAGCTCTGCCAGCCCAGCTCCTGAAGTGCAGCACCAAGCTCTTCCTTTGCCATGTGTCGCCCAAAGCTGGTTACGTCCCAGCGCTCCTGCTCCATGGACACTCTTTCAAAACTTTGCCAAATGGGGTTTTCACAGAAGCATGCTGCTCTGATTCATGATAACTACCATGTTGCAGAACCGGTGAAATGGAATACAGGGAAGGATCACCAGAGACAAGGATCTCCAGCAGCAAAACAAGATGCAGAAACCTACCTTCTTATTGACTGTGGTCCCAGACAACAACAAATCAGCCTTCTAGAGAAACTGTTAGCCTCCAAAGATAAGAACAACAACAGTTCTCTAAGTCTTACTGCTGTTTTACAAACATGCATTCCAGATCCAGCAGTCATTTTTCAGATGTTTGAAAGATGCGAGTATGAATGCTTGCTTGGGAGATATTGGCATTAATCAAATATTCCCATGGAAAAAAAAAATAAATATATTGAGTCCCAAAGAGAATATCAGCAGATCAATGTTCATTTTTTTTCCAACTGATTTATATAAATACAAGTAGTAGTTGAACAGGACAAATATCTACTCCATCCCATAAAGTATTTATCTACTTTCTACTTTAGTGAGGAAAAAAAAGAAAAAAAAAAAAAAAAAAAAGCTTTAAAATTTGGAGGCCAGATCTATTTTTGTGGACAATATTCTCTGTGTAGAAAAAAAGGAAAAAGGGAAAGATTTTCAAAGCCACCTACCTAATACGGATGTCCACTTAAACTTAACGAGAGTTGATCTTCAGCCTAAACGTGCAGCTTCGACAATCTCAAAAAAATTGCCCTAAGTTTTCCTACATCTACCTCCTTTAACATCTTTCTTCTTAAAATCCATTTTACCTTGTCCCTGAGAGATTAATTTTCTCAGCAGCACCTTCCCTCCAGCCATCCAGTCTCGCTACAGAAACTGTTGCATGTGACCCCCCATCCGACCACACCACTTGAGCAATAAACACTGAACATCAAACATGCAAAAAGCTTTTACTATCGACAATCTGTGAAAGAATCAGAGGCTGTCCTTTGAAAACTGTCAGTCAAGCAAGTAAGACAGCATTAAATCCTTGCAGACGTTAACTAAAAGAATAAAGCTTTCATGCACCCAACTTGGCATTTGGAAGCAGAGGTAACGCTTTTGGGGCCTTTTTACAACAAATGCTTTCGATGAGTCCATGTTTAATTTTGTATTGAGAAAAACATAGTTACTGATAAGCTTTGTCCTAAAGGTCCTTAAACCTATGACGTTTATACTAATAATGCAACACCTTCCATTTCTGTAGCAGTCTGAATACAATGACTTAGACATTCCTCAAGTGAGGGAACATTACCATCTCTGCATACCAATAATTATTCTCAACTCACTGGCCAAAACTGAGTTTTTAATCACATTGTGTTCTGAGGAACAGGAATTTGGGCAAAACTTACAGAATAAAAACAACTAAGTGTTCCAGAGTGAAGCGTATTACTTGCAGGTAAAATTAAAATAATTAGGTATACAATTTGGCAAAGCAAGGACCAGGGAGCTATATAATAATCATCAGAATGGGGAAAGTCTAACAGTTCGATCCATTTCCTGCTGAATTCAGCCAGAAGAAAAAAAAAAAAAAAAAAAAAAAAAAAAAAAAAAAAAAAAAAAAAAAAAAAAAAAAAAAAAAAAAAAAAAAAAAAA
>WHYT01017504.1:1648011-1663837 GCA_009806455.1 Tetrax tetrax
TAAATTGGGGAAGAAAAAAAAAAAAAAAAAAAAAAAAAAACAACGATAAAAATGAAAAGAAAAAAAAAAAAAAAAGAGAGAGAGTCCTATTTGCCTCTTCAAAACAAATGCAAAAGTTTGAACTAGAAAAAGGAAATTTTAGGCCAAATGTCAGTAAAATCCTGTAACTTGCAGAATCATCAGTAGTGCTGGTTGGAGATACTTCATCAAGATGTCAGATGGACAAAGAAATTGAAACATCACTTTCTTGTCAGATAGAAAAATCCAAATTTGGTCCAAGCTCTGACACTTAAGCCATGGAACTGGCTCCCAAAGAAAGTGACAAAAACCTCATTGCTCAAATGCAACAAACCCTAACCGGTCCCATTAGATCTATGCAGCAAAAAGTGAACACAAACATTGAAGGAAGAGGCTATTATCTGTAGAGTAATTTGTCCAACTGGCCTCTCATTTGGGTCCTCCCTTAGCATACAGTATCAGACACACCGGTCCAGAGTTCACTTGCATGGCACAGCAATCAGCTACAGGCACTGCATAATAATTTCTATTATTTCAGCAAAAAGAATGGAAGTGAGGCACAACTCACAATTTCCCCCATTAAAAAAAAAAACAAAAAAACCAAAACAACTGCAATGGGATAAAGTCATGTTTGCAGAATGTAAACAGAGAATTCATAGCACCAAGTCTTCATTTTTATAACATCAGATACCTCTTTCTTTCTAAAAGGAACTCTGAGGAAAGATAACTAAAGGTTTTGAAGACTTGCTGCAGCTTTCCATTTATAATGGCAAACCATTTTTTTTTCCTATACTACTTGCAACAAATGTTGCTAGGCAGAAAAAGCCAATATAAACACTTGTAAATACTCTACTGAGAGGCAGAAATGTAGAAGGCGACTAGTGCTGAAATGACCAGATGAGGTTTTGATTTTAAATCCCTATAAAGAACATAGCAAGTATTTAATGGGAGGGAATCAAAGGCAGCTTTTTCTCCTTAATGCATGGGGATCTGCAATCCAACAGAAATATAAACTGTGCCACTTTTTTGTGCAATGTACATCCTACCACTGCACCTGAAAATACATTAGAGAAGTAAATAATGCAGTTGCAAAGCTCAAATAAAATATCCTAGTCCAGGAAGCTAAATTAAAACATCTGTACAAAGGGCAGAGAGCTATTTTCAGGTAACTAATAACATGAGGAAACACAAGCCAGTTGTTCCAAAATGCAGAGACATTTGCTGTGCAAGAACGGTCAGACCAGCCAAGACCATGCCTTTGCAAAATAGTATTTCAGTTTCTGCTGTGGAAAAGCTGCACACTTTATCTGTATACCCCTGATCTTACACCTACAGCAAATAAAATCCTCCAATATGAATCTACTGCTCCCTATCTCCTGTTTCATTCCATAACTGAGGAACAAAGCCATGCATTTGCACATTTTGATTTTGGTTCCCTTGAGCCAAGAAGAATTTTTGCCAGAGAAGCAAAAAAGGAGCTGGGCACCTCACCCAATTTTCCTGAGCCTAGGAAAACACCCAGTTTTTCAGTGCCTTTAACCCTACAGCTGCCTTTATCCCTGCCAAGATAGACAGGATCTCCATCTGCAGGGACCTTCTTATTGCAATGCTGATGCAGTGCCCTGAGCATCCGCCATTCCATGTACCAAGATCTTCATTCCTCGCTGGTGATGAGGGGTTGAGGCCACTCAGCACTATCTGCAATTCAATAACAGCTCCTAGGTGATGCGAAGTCTGATGAAAGCTGCAGCCAGTTTGCAGATGCACCCACATAGTAAGTCTATAAGCATCTATCCACGGAGACAGTCATCAGTCATGAAGCCTTTGGCAGAGTTGAAAAGGAAACAAAACCTACTCAAATCTTGAATCTTGAGAATGAAGACTCTCTACTTTCAAGGGTCCTTTAAAGACCAAAAAAAGCCAGCCCAGAAAAAAAAAATAAATATATCTACATGAATAAACCAGTGCTTTATTTCACTGAATTTTATGGTCTCAGTTCTTTTTGCAAATAATTATAATGCCATGAAAGGGAAAGCAAGAAACAAAAGAGCCACAAGGCTTGATTTTCACCAGCAAGGAATCATGGCTGCAATTTGAAATTTCACAGGTGCTGAGGCTCTCAGACATATAGCAAACCAGCCTGTCTTTCAGCATCACTGAATTTGGCCAACTCAGCCCAGATTCCATTTGCTGCAGCATCAAAAATGAAATACAGCTCTAGCAACAATGCAAATCAGATCACATAATTGAAAGACTATAAGTTTTAGTAAGGACTGAATATGTTTCCAGCCAACAAGCAATACTTCACTCTACACTGTGAATTCAATGTAGAAATTATTGAGTAATATTCTCTGGCCTGCACTACACGACTAGATTATTATTATTACTTCTCCTCTGTGCTTTAAATCTACGAATCGAAGGACATGCAGCGCCACACTTCTATGAAGATCGCCCTCTTGAGACTTCCTTTCCCACAATACAAACAGGAATAGGAGAATTTTGAGGACATTGGATTTGGTGGCATGTGACAAGCAAAGAATCACCCAAACAAGAATCATTAAAGAGTGGAAAAGACTGCTGCCTGTTGAAAATATCTAGTGTTTAATCAGCATTCACCACTTTCCCTAGTATTATGTCTAAAAATCTTCCATTGCCTAGCTTAACAAACACAACAACATTTTGGTTTAAACACTGATTTTGCCACAGCTTCATGTCTCTAAGAAACAAAAGCTAGATTCAGAACCAGTCAAGATCATCTACATTTCAAACATCTTTTTACTCTTCTACCAGCCATTCAGCCAGCATATTGTTGGCTTGAACACAGTTGTGCTGATAGCATTTGCATGTTTCTGGCATTGTTCGATCATCAGCCAGCTGAATTTTGCCCTCTACGGTCTCCATTGTGTAATTAGTTGGGGAGGAGGTCAAAGAGGTGAGATCACAATTTTTCATGCTCTCAAGCCATCAGACCCAGAACCTATCAAACTGTACATCTGCAGTGCAATATTTTGCTTGTTGATGGGATTTAAATTGGAACTATTGCACTGCAGAGAGTACGGCCTCAGTCTCAGGTTAACACTTGTTATCGCACATTGTCCAATTTCCATGCTGGCTTCACTATCCCATTTACATAATATTCTAATGGGGACATTGCAAGACAAGGTAGGATGGGTCACAAAATGCAAAAATGTGCTGAATGCACTAAAGCAAAAAATTATTTAACCTCTTGGCTCCTTCCGTAGTCAGCTTCTAGTATGAAGCCTATTGTGCTGCTCTTCCCACGGGATATTGGTGGCAGGCTTTCCTATCACAACCACAGAAATAGGGTTAAGAAAAAGCCTTCAATGTTCTCCCTTCTTCCAAAAGGCAAGACTAACTAGAATATCTACCTCAGAAAGCTATCTAGCACATACCTTAAGTCTTTTAAAAAGGAGGTTTCCCACCTTCCTAAGCAATCCTTGGTCAGCTTTAAGGAGGCTTTTCCTAATGTCCAACCTGCCTCTGTAGTACTGCAAATTCCCAGTAACTAAAGAATAGATTTTTGGGAGCAGGGGGTGAGGGCAAGGAATAGTTATGCTGCACATACTTATGTACTTACAGGACTGTTGTAAGAACAAAGCATCCAACTGTATTTTCCTTAGCTGAGCTACTGTGGCCTGGCACACCTCTTTACTAAAATTAGCTCCACTTACCGATGTTACCATAGTATTTGTTGCCATACCAAGGCACACTTCACAGGTGATGTCATTTGCCAACAGAGAAGGCATAATTTGACATACAGCAAAACATCAGAGCTATCTACCAATTCCAAGTCATGAGTCTTACACATTTCTTCAAGAGTATCTATCACCTCTAGAAGATCCTACACAGGTTATGCATTACTGGAAGTTTGGGGAGGAAATCACTGCCTGACCTCTGTAGCACCGCATCTTCACCCAGAAGCCAAAGCTTTGCCTTGGCACCCAGTCAAAGCAGCATCTCTTACGAGCTTCTCCCAAGGCACAGATTTCCACAGGGCTGCCGTAGGGTTTGCTCAGGGGAGTTTCCTGCGCTAAGCACCTGCTACATGAAGATACGTTTCCCATCACTACTTCTACAAGGCCTGACCCAAAGTCTGGAAAAGTGCCTTGAAATACTTTGACTTCCTTAGAATTTCGATTACATTAGTGACATATGTCTAAACAGGTTCTTTGACATATTTCCTCTCTCCAGGTTAAATAATAACTGTACAATCACTAGTCGTGCACAAATTCTTCACATCTCTTCTATCAAGATGCCTTTACCCTTCCGAGAAGCATTTGCAGCTCAAGCGGACCTTAGCCCTCCGCTTCATACCATCAATAACAATGAATCATTGAGCACTAACCCTTAAAGTACATACACATAGCAATAACCTGCAAGCCTTTTCCTGATGTGCGGGCACAGTTTTACAGACAAATTTAATAGCAAGCAAGGACTTTTTACAGGTCTGGATAGTTTGTGTTTACAGTCACTTCCTACTACTTCTGGAATCAGATGCATGGGAAAGTAGTTTTTAAACAAAGCTCTTTGCACTGGCCTAATTTTTCACAAAAGCTGGAGCCAGAGTTCACTATCTGACGTGTTTTTTCTTGTGCCTACTCCCAAGATGTCTTGCAGATCTTTGCCAAGAGCAAAGGAAAAAGTTCAGACATACAGAAAGAAATCAATGTTCTTCTGACTTCAGTTGTCCCCAAAGTGTATTCTCAGATTTCTGTTGCACAGAAACAAAAAGATTTTGGGGAAGCATCCAGACTCCAAGATTCTAACTGAAGTTTTTTTTTCTGGATCATTTGCCCATAATGAAAAGTACCAGAGAATAAGCAGTGGAAGAGAGAGGGGAAGGTTCAAAACGCGCTCCAAAATAATCAGAACAATAAGTTTCCCCTTGTCCTAAATAGACAGAGGCCCTGGGCAAAATTCCAGCGGTGAATCAAGTGCAACTTATGTTTTTCGTGACCCTTTCACCTACACAAGTTTCTTTACTCTCACAGTATCCTGAACTCCCATTACGTTCCAACATGTCATGGACAATGTTCCTGTTCTATTGTATGCAAGTCCCTGTGAATTTACATGCATTGCAGACCACATCTCAAACAGTCAAAAGACAGAATTATAGAAGTGAAGCAACAA
Source organism: Tetrax tetrax (assembly GCA_009806455.1). Taxonomy (NCBI): domain Eukaryota; kingdom Metazoa; phylum Chordata; class Aves; order Otidiformes; family Otididae; genus Tetrax; species Tetrax tetrax. The sequence goes on from WHYT01017504.1 coordinate 1,653,181, forward strand.
AGAGCAGAGATCAACATGCCAGCCATGATCACCTCTGCTCCACACATTCACTTTCCAGAGATCTGGAAAATCTCCTTCACGCACTGGACTGTATCCATCATCCTTGCCTGCGTGGGCCACACACCACTGCACTTCTTCCTGACCAGGCATAAATAACAGATGGTTTTAGAAGAGATGCATGTGCTGCCCACACTCAAGTTGGGAAGAGCAAAACACCGGCTGGAAAACTGTAGCCATTCTGCACAGGAGGCAGGCCTGCTCCCTCTGCACTCCAAGCCAGCAGGAACAGCAAAGGCTCCACATCTGAGTTCCTGAGAGAGCACAAGGCAGTCTAACATTTAGATTCATGAGATTAAGACCACTTTAAGCAATGCTTCTAAAGGGAAATCCCATGCCTCCTCATCTTGTTTGCAAATTCCTTATCTTGAGAACTATTAATCACTTGAAGAAAAATAAAAACAAGGGAAAAAAGACCTTACACTCCAGTTGTCCTTTGGAAAGCTTGTAAGTCATCACATTCACCAAAGCCATTAAACTCATTTTTCCCCAAAGTCAGCTCTTTCCCTGAATGCTCCTACCGTTTGAAATGGCAAGGAGAGACAGCAGTAGGACCTATTTACGTCTCTGTTTGAAAGTGAGTCTATATTATCTGATTTCTAATTCAGATTCATCCATCACAATCAGGTATACAACACTGGCCCCTAAAACCACACATTCCCAGCAGCCTAACCACCGTGGTGTTGTCAAATTCCCTCCCTCTACTCACAAAGGCACCTTACTCTAACTTTAGAGCAGCACTTTCAGAGATCAATGATAATTGACTGATTAAGTATGCCTAATGCTGCCAGAATGTGAGCTGATTGTGTAATGGTGCTAATTAGTAACTGCCAGAGCTCATTCCAATTATTAACCTTTATGAATGTCATTTTTAAAGATAAGAGTTTGCAACACGGCCTACTGCAGCATTTGTAATGGTTTTTGTCACACAGGATGAGAGGGAACAGTGACCACTGGAGCCAAGATAAAGACAGCACAAGAAAGAAGCCCTAGGAACAAAGGATTTTACCTTTGCATCCTGTAAGTGATACAAAGTGACTTTAACCATAGAAAAGTGGATCACCTGCACTGAAGAATTCAAGAACCCACTTTTCCACGAGACCTGAGCTACTCAGCAATGCCACTGCCAAGCATGCCTCAAAAGCTTCCTAGCAGTGTGAGCACCAAATCAATTGTCAGATTTGCCAGGCAGGCATGCTTGCAAAGTGCCATGTCCAGTGACACTCTTGAAGTGGAGAGACACAAGAAGAACAAGTTTGCTGTTGCAGTGTTGTTGCATGCCAAGGAAAAGCGCTATTCCCACACCTGCACTGTCACAACTCTGATTTCTTCTGATATGTTACACAGTAGGGGATATTTTGTGATGAACCACAATCATCAGGGCACATGCACCCTGCTTGGATCAGATACAACTAAGATCAGAAACAACTAAGCTAGACCACAGCCTACTTTACGTCACCCTCATCTGTCCCCCAAATGAACCACATGCATCGTCAGTATAAAAAAGAAGCAGTTGCAAAGAAGAAATATAGGCTTTTTATGTATCTCTCACCACAAAACAGGGCCATGTCCTGTTACATAGGCAGACTTGTGCTCATCACCTCATATAGGACAACCCTCAGCCCCTATGATGAGGTAGCATTGGTACAGAACACCCTCCAAGACCTCAGAGAGGCAGGTGTTCCACCAAATTCTTCCCTGCCATGCATTTTTCCAGAAAAAAAAAAAAAAAAAAAAAAAAAAAAAAAAAAAAAAAAGCTTCAAAAAAAGCTTCTCTTGCTTTATTTCCTGTGCCTTGTACAAAATAGAAAATGTGCACTTGTGGGTACAAAGCTAGATGTGCTGTGTTACCACTGTATTCCTCATAGACATCCCTTTTACCTTTATTGGTTACAGACAATAGAACCAATGGGATTTTAATCTTCCATGGGACATTTATTCTCTACACTGCTAAAGGCACACTGAATGATGTACCATGGTCCACTGCTTACTCGGTAGCTTTAACTACTCCACAGCAATATAACATTATATCTGAAACCTCACATTTAACAGATGATCTTACTGCCTTGGTTCTCCTCAGCCACACTTACAGCTGCAAGTAACTCAATGAAAGGCCAAGCCCTCCCACACAATGGTTTTACAGAGACCTGTGTCTGGGGCACCTCAAGGTCAGCAGCTTGTCTGGGAGCCTTGAAGAAATTACACAAGACCCATGGATGGATCATAGTCTGCTTAAGTCCTCAGGGAACTCATACATCCCTTGGTGCTGACAAAAGTTGTACAATTCTCCTGTTCCCACAACAGGCCCTGGTACATATTCCCTGTGTGTGGACTGCTGTTCCTAACTTCTGCTCTGAACCTGCTGCTTGCTCTTCCCCCTCCAGGGCCAATAATCAACCACCAGGCTTCCTTCTTAAAGCAGATCGCTATTACAATTTCTAACATTTCAGAGAAAAAGACACGAGAGGACAGATGCTAAGTGCATTTCTCTTTCCATGGGGCTGATGACTCCTTGTGAGCTTCAGACCCTTACTAGACTTGAACCCACATCCCAGGGATGATTTGCTCTTCCTTTCTGCGTACTTCTACCCACGTGGCTTTTGAACCTCCCAGGACTTGTACAAATTGGCAATTATAGATGGTACTGGTCCCAATTTATTACTTGCCTGCCCCACTCCCCTGCACAGCACAGTGTATGAACTCAGATCCCAAGGAATGCGAGTCCACGCCAAGACCCTGGGCTGTGAAGGTGCAGAGCCGAGCTGCACACATCCATTCAGCCCAGCTAATACTGCTGGGAAGTCCCACACTCCTGGCAGTAGTTACAGATAGCTGGAGACTATTGCATCTTAAATGCACCAGAACTCATTCAGGAAAGTTCACATTGTGCCTCTCACCCTTGGGCAAAACCACCACCCGACTTCGGGGTAAGGCTTGGCAGTAATGGCTGTATTAACAGCCCAGCCATCTTCCTGTGACCAGTCTCCTATTATGATCTTCCCCACAGATCCTCTGAGCTAGACTACTAGATCCATAAAAGAAAACTTAACAGCTCTGTTAACAGATGCCGTACGTATCATGGGGTAATATCCCTCAGCTACTCCAATACAGCACCACATTTGCATCCCTGACCAGACTTGCAGGATGCTGAATGCTGATTCCTAGATCCAGGCATCTGGACAGCAAGCTTCAGGGATAACTGGATATGAGCCTCTAATATTTAGAGAGGCAATTCTCTAAAGTATCTGGCCATCAAAGACTCAGAAACAAGCCCTAATAATCTGGTTACAGAATAGCCTCACCAACCTTTTATAGTTTTTATTCAGAGCTAGAAATCCTCCATATAAAAATGCACTAGCTTCCCATGATCTAGTAGTTTGCAGGAGCTTTCATTTTTACTTTGTCAGGCATATATTGTAAAAGAACAGGCTGACAGATTTTTACAGATGAAGAACATGTGGTAAGTTAATAAATCAAAGGCTGCCTTCCAGCTGGGGGAATGTAGCCCTTTGTAAATACTATTTGGAGAAGTGACTGCTTGATACTGGGCACTTATTAACTTCATTAGAAGCCCAATGAATGTACCACAGAGATAATGAGAGACACAGACCAGACTAAAAGAAAGGTGGAAGTATTTCTTGCACGCTTTTAACAACGTTTCTCCATCCTTCAGATTATTTATAGCCATTATAAAATGGCAGTGCATTTGGGAAAAAAAAGCCCACAACATAATAAAACACCAATATAAACAGACACAACCCATGTTAAAGTACTAAATTCTATCAGCCACTGTACAAAGCATCAAAGATTTATATGACTTGGTCCCAAGCCTAATTGGAAAGGGAAAAAAAGGAAAAAAAAAAAAAAAAAAAAAAAAAAGAGTTGAGGGAGGAGGGAGAGGGGAAGAGAAAGGAAAAGAGCAGCTCACTCAAAGAGAAACAAATCATGTAAGCTGATGTAAAGCCTAGGTTTAGTGTGGACAGGGGAACTGCATCCTGCGGCAAGCCATGAGGTGGCACCAACAAAGGAACTGCTCAGTGCAAGAACCTGCTGGCTCCTGATCCAGCTGTGACTACCTGGAGAGCAAATGACAGTGCCTGTTTCTAACTGATCTGAGGTCAGGGGACTTTCCGAGCCAGACAAAGTCTTTGCATACAATATAATCCTTTATTTATTTATTTATTCTTCTAGGAACTCATCTGGACTCCACTTGAACCCATGTGAACTTCACATACCAAAACATCTTGCTCCAGTAAGAAGATGCACAGATTAACTACATGTTGTCCTAAGAATCAAATTCTTCTACTTGTTTTGAACCTTTGTCCAATGCTCCTTTATTCGTCACAGAATCATAGAACAGATGAGGTTGGAAGGGACCTCTGGAGGTCATCTGGTCCAACCCTCTGCTCAAGCAGGGCCACCTAGAGCCAGGTGCCTAGGAGCAGTCCAGATGGCTTTTTAATATGTCCAAGGATGGAGACTCCACAGCCTCCCTGGGCAACCTGTGCACTTATACAGTAAAAAAGGTTTCCTGATATTCAGAGGAATATTTCCTGATATTCAGAGTTTCAGTTTGTACCCATTTGTTGTCTCTTTTACTGTCAATGGGCTCCCCCGAAAAAAGTCTGGCTCCGTCTTGTTTGCACTCTCCCTTCAAGTACACATTGATGAGGTTCCCCCTGTCCCTCCTGCAAGCCTTCTCTTCTCCAGGCTGAACAGTCCCGGCTCTCTCAGCTTTTCCTCATGTAAGAGATGCTCCACCCACTTCCTTTAGCAGAGACACTATAGACACCACATAATTTTGTAAGATTTTTACTATATTTTCTACACATCTCTTTTCAGACTTTCCAAGTCCTACTAAATCAGATCTAGCATGAAAGTTCTTATGTAATTTATTACGAAAGTTCTTATTTTGCAATTATCTATTTGTATATTTGTAAGTGAATTTAATGTGTGGTTTTCATTAATATGGGCACGTATCCACATATTCGCTACTAATCTGTGCCAACAAAACTCCTCTGCACAGTAAAGAGTGATCAGAAAAAGACATTAGTAAGGCCAAAACAAATCCATCTCTAAGTGTGGCTTCCTGCAAAAAGTTTTGCAGTCGGCATCCAAATCTAATTAGAATGTAAGATGAGGTAACTCAACAAAAGGAGCAGCTCTCTAATGAGCGCAATGGAATTGCTGCTCCAAATGATAAAGAAGAGATGGAATAGCCAATTCCTGTTAACAGATGCAGCTCTGCTGATGCAGCAACAGTCACAACACCCACAGGATCTGCAACATCACTTTCTTGGCTACAAATTCCCTCCTGAACGCTGCCTTGCTACTTTTCTAAACACGTACACAAAGCACTGCAAACACAGTTTACCTGCCATCCGTGACAAGATGACTTCATAGGGACTGTGATGCTTCAAAAACACATTCACTTTTGGCAAAGGTTCCCCCAACCTTCTCCACCAAAGCCTCAGGACTAAGTGCCTGGAAACATGACCTGAGCCCAAAATTAACTTCTGATGAGACAGGATATCTCCCTTCTTGAGGAGCCCATAATCAAAGAAACTCATTAATAAAGACCAAAAAACTTTATTAGCTATAGCATGTATAAGCTGCAAAAGCAGGGACAAGCATATTCTTCCAGTTCCCTGTATCATCATCTCCCCTGCTCCCTCCCCTCCCCCAACAAATCTCAATAATTCACATCATGATCCTCATTATAATATCAAGACTAGAAACATATTTTGGCATAAAATTCCCTTAATTTCCCATTCCATCATTTAGTTTTCTAGAATGGAAAGACTAGAAATCTGGACAGGTTTCAGTTTCCATTATCAGGATGATCAAATTCACTTGCATGCCTCAAAGGACTGGCTGGAAAATTAAATTACATAAAAGATAGTCTAGGTTTTTGTTGTGTGGTTTTTTTAAAACTACAAAGTATACTGTTAGCTCAATAAAACAGCTTTACTAAGAAAATGTTGTAGCATCCAAGATAGCCACCAGTTGGGCAATGGATGGAGAACCTACCTGTGATGTATAAGACTCAAATTCCTTGGTTCAATAAGACAGCCACAGTAGGCCAGATCAAAAATTTGTATTGCCAGCTAATCTGAACAGAATATTCTGGGAAAAGTATAAGGAATAGATAAAAGACAGCATGACTCTTTCTATGGTCTCTCCTGCAACTCCCTTGACCTAGAGATCTCCAGATCCCAAAAGCACTAAAATATTATGGAATATTATGTCTCCAGCACAATCCCAGCTCTTCCATTAGAACACCTAAAGAATGAATAGCTCACTGCTGAAGAACAGATAAAAAATGGATGACTTTTCAGCAACACTGATCCAAAAGCTGTAGACCTGTCTGTTCATTGAATGTCGTATCATAAAACAATTAATGTAAGCCACAGGCTACTGCCACACTATCACACTTAACAGTCACCGTCAGAAATATCTTCCATTAATGCATTCAATCTCCTTTTGAAATCCATTTACACTTTTATTATTTCTGCCTCACAACATCCTGTAGCAATGAGTTACACAATTTAATTACTTGCGGAATAAAAAAGCACTTCCCTTTGTACTTATTCAGAGCAAGGGCTTGAACTTGGATCTTCCACACATAAGATTAGCATCAGTTTCTCCCTGGAGAGATTCGTAGTCTCTCCTGTTGGAGCTCTTTTGCAGAGTATAAATAATTCAACAGTTACAAGGGAGAGAGTAAAAGAAATGTCTGAGGCTCTTACCTGAAACATGGAAAACAAAAAAACCCCAAACCAAAGCAAAAACTCCACAGCTTGTTTTTGCCCTCTCTAAATTTTATCTGGAATTCCACCTTTGTCCTAAGAACATTCCCTCACAAAGTTTGGAATTTGATAAACTGCCTTTTCTTCTTGCCTTTTTACCTCCAGACAGAAAGCAAGACGTATCCAAAAATTCCCAGGCCTACTTATTAATAGGAACATCCCCATAACCCAGTTATCTATGAGATCAAAGCTGAGGTACAACCATATGATCTTTCTAGATCTATTTAACTAACACATTCCTCACACAAACATATCTGCAGCACCCATCGTTAGTGACTAGTCCAGTCCTCCCACAGCCACATGCTTGGAGCTCGAGACCTTCAGCAAAGCAGCCCCACTTTCAAGCTGCAAAAGATCTGTGGATGCAGCACAGAGCGGGGATGTGTGGCACATATTGAACAGTGAGTTACACACACACGTAAATCTGAACCTCTGTGCCACCACCATGGACTGGCATGCAACATCCTCACCAAATCAAGATTCTGGGAGAGAACATAATCAAAGCCAAGGCTTACCTCTGTCTTCAGAGAAGCACAGATACGAATAAAGCATTCTGGATATGGCTAAAAGTTTTTAATTAACAACCTTGCTAAAACACCATCACAATCTGCAGTTCTGTTTTTATTAATTCTCTCCAATTCAGCAGGAAATCCACCAAGGAATAGGGATGAGCAGATGCAGGGGGAAGCACATTAATAAATCATAAGTGTCATTAAAATTTGTAAACTAATATCTTCTGGGAAGTCTTGGCAATTAGTCTCAGAGCTTTCTTGGCAAACAAAAAATTAATAAATCCAAAAGGTCCCCTGTCTGATTATATCCCCACCCCCACAGAAAGGTCATTGATGGAGCAATTAAGAGACACAACAAATGGACCAGCCAGAAGGCTGGTTCACAAAAGACAAATGAGCTCCATGAAACAAGATGACTAAGGCATCTTAATAAACAAAGGTGAGACTTCAATCTACACACCACTACAAGACACATACAAAGCCTTTTAGACTCATATTCACTGGGCTACTACTTTTCACATGATTTTGCATTGCCTTCCTTGGTCATCTCCATCTCTTAGGCAACATTAATGCGACCACATGTTAGAGTAAGGAACCATCGGAAAGTAGGGATGTGAAACTTACCATTTCCTAGTGGAAAAATCCTATGGGACATAATAAGGCTAGTGAAGAAACATGAAGGAGGCAAATGAAACTTCTTTCCAGAAGTTATTCATATGCTTAAAGAATGAAATAAAGAATTAAAGACTAAGGTCTTATTTTTATTAGCATTACTGAGTTCACCTAACTCTAACATAGCTGTGAATTTAAGATAAGCCAATTAATTTTTATTGGTTCCCAAAACAAACACTTAAAACAGTTTTAACTTATGTAACTTATGCAATGACAGCATCTCCTTCTGTTCTGAACTGCAAAAGAACATACACTCTGGACACCACCTGAGACTGTCTGGGACATTTGAGGAGGGCTAAACCTATGGTTCATTCTGTTCTACTCCTTGAGTAGAACTCCTTTTTATTTTTTTAAATTCCTATGGATCTTCACATCCAGTCACACAACCCAAGCAAATAAAAACGATCCCTTATATACATTTCCTGAAGTCTACATAAAAGATTTGTTTCGGTCTCTGGAAAGCCACAAACGGAAGGATAATTAATCAACTCAAACGAGAAAAGCACTTTGATTCAGGTCATAATTAGTTACTTCAAATGGCTTCACTTATACAGTTGGATAAGGTGGTCAATGGTTATTACCACCTAATAACCAGCAACTTCTAACATTCTTCTCACAGATACTCCCCTAAGCGAGCAATCACAAGGAAGCTAAGCCACACTCTTATTGTTCTTAATAGTTATGGAAAGAGTGCAGAAAAGCCATTTTATGTATATCCTTTTGCAAACATTTTGCATCCCTATAGCGTAACTTAATGCAATGCTCTCTACCCCATTAATTTCTCTCCTGGCTGATACTCAACAACTCTTTTCACCTGTAAAGCTTTCTCTCTTACACTTCTTAACTAGGATCCACTTTCAGATGCCTGCTGCAACACAGTTGTGCAGCTGGACAAATACAGATGTTGGGAGCCTCTGCCAAACCTGGTATGTTAGCCTGAGCAAGAGAACAAGACCTGTTTCTCCAAAATAAGCAGGAATTTAGCCATAAGAGATGACATTTTCACCTGGCTCAAGAATGCTGCTTTTTCTATACTTCACAGCTAGTGACTACCTCGCTCTTTGGGCCAAGGAACTTCTCTTTATTAAATGGCCATGATCTCCATCTTGCAGCAGCTAGCGCAGAAGCACGCCAACATGCAGCTACTGTGCATCTCCCGAATAGCTGACATGTGGCTCCCATGCCAAAATGGCATCTATGACTGACAGCCAGGCTGCACTGAGCCACGGTAAACGGAATAACGCACTGTAGGGAAAGACAAATTGCTAAGAATACTAGAGGTTAAGAACTGTGTTATTCTGGGATGCTGCTGAAGGCCTAAACTAATCACAACTCTGAGTGCTGGGAGCTCTGAGGAACAACTCTCATCTCACACCACAGTCATCCGCTGTAGTTCCCCATTCCCTTAGTTCTTCAGTAAACAGTCTGCAACCCTCACCACAAAGACTTTGACAGGTGGCTCCCACAGCCTGAAAAAAAACCCAGCCATCATCAAACAAGGCTATTTATACACTCTAACAAACAACAACAGCGGAGTTGCCAAACTTTTGGGCACCCCAGTTTTCAAATCCAAGAGGCTTGCAAACCCAGCTGTGTCCTTCCCTCCATGCCCTAAGAGCTGAATGCAGATCAGAGAAACCCTTCTCTTCATCTGCATAGGATTTCTGCACTTTGCAGTGTTGTTAAAAATGCCAAGTAAGATGCAATAATAGGAAGCATTACTACTTTGAAAACTAGCTCCATTAATTTTATGTCTGAATATAGTCTTCCAGAAGATAACATGTTTCTAAGATGTGTGTAGTAAGCATAAAAGTGAAAAACAATAAATATAATCAAATTTGACAATACTGCAGGGAGATGTCAGCTCATCATGGTGGCTATCTGGAGACTGCATTTCAATACAGTAAATTCCAGAAAAACTACAACATTCCATTGCAAAATGTGTGGAGCCTAACCAGTACTGAGCAAGAAGTTTTGGCATGAACTAGAACTTGTCATTCTCAGCACCACAGTCTAAGTAACACATTGCCACTGGGATAGGAACACTCTTTTAAGGAAGCTCTGTCTGTGCCATGACCTATTGCAGATTTAGCTTGTGCCACAGAGGATGATATGGAAATTTGAGTAAGGCTTAATCTCCTGATCTCTACCTTCTTAATCATCTGTCTTAGAGGCAACTACATTTGAAGCAAGGAGACTAAGTCTCAGTTCCCAAAGGGGAGACGTGGCATTTCACGCCATGTTCACTGTTTCACACCTGCAGAGCAGCCCTATCTGAAGCCAGCTCCGTGTGCAACACAAACCTAGGGCACAGACATCAGTGTGAGCTGTGAAATTTTGCAAAGGAAACAAATGCTAGAGGTACACTGAAACACACTGATGGTCTCTGGAGACTGTGGGAAGCTTAAGAGGCAAGGACATACAAGGGAACAGAGTAAAGCCCTTGGTAATTCAAACAGAACTGAATGAAAGAAGAATGCAAGATATAAGGCAGCCTGCAACCAAGCTGAGATGTTTTACTCCTCTAGCTCCAAGCTAGGCACTGCAGCTGCTGTGTTTTGCAGCTGCCTGTGCTAAAAAAAAAAAAAAAAAAAAAAAAAAAAAAAC
>WHYT01017504.1:1663857-1691543 GCA_009806455.1 Tetrax tetrax
CTAAAGGTCTCTTTTTTTTTTTTTTCTTTTAAAAACTCAATACAAAGGCTAAGAAAACAGAACAACCTCTTCAGGCACTGAGGCCACAAGAGTAAAAAAAGTGCTTGGGAATTTTTTTACTGCTGCTATGGAAACAATTTCTTGGTTAATAAACAAGAAAAAAAAGAAAGAATACATGCAAAAATTCCTTCATCAGCATTTTAGCCTCTTAAGCAGAAGAGTTAGTCATGGTTCTGAGTATGGGTTAACGCATGGGCTGGCATTATGTACCATTCGATAATTTAGGTGGGACCACAGCCAGAGGAGGGGGACACCAGGGCACCCATGAGAGATGGGTAAAATGGTATTGGGGACTCAGAGCTGATACATGAAGAGCCTGCACTTTGGAAAAAAAATCTGAACTACTCCCCACTGCCTAATTAGCTGATGTGTTGCAGTCATGGCCATTGCATTGATCATAAATACCGCCCTGCTAACTTGCGCTTCTCCTGTCTGCTGGATCACCCTGTTGTCTCATTGTCTTCATCTGAGATTGAAAGCTCTCGTGGGATGAAGGCTGCCTTTTCAGCTACTGCAATCCAAATAAATATAACTGTTCCTGGATACTAAAAAAGGCAACAGTGGAAAAACTTTTATTCCAGTTATCTTAGCAGAAATAACTGCTCAACCCACATGGGCTGAAACAGCTGAAAACATTTTAAATATTACAATAGCATCTTTAAATACTTATCCAGAATGTCAAGTTCATGTAACCCTATCTCAAAACTGTAGAGCTTAAAAGGAGACAGGATTAGCAACAGAGAGAAAACTTTCACAAGGCTCTTCTTTTGCTTGTAAAACCTGTGAAATCAAGAACGTTCACAAAATAAGAAAAGGAGCTCAATAGATGCCTCCTGCTTATTTACACTCACAACACAAGGACACAGCTGGACAGCAACAAGACTAACTAACAATAGGACTTGCTACTAACCATACAACCTAGAAAACCCCCCATATAACATACCTGAACACAACATACACCCGGAACCAAAACTGATTTATCACAATCACAGTTTCCATGGTCAGATCTGGAAGTATTATGAACACACATATTTGAAGAAATAAGCCATTGAATAGACTTTCTCTTCTCTCCTCCTCCTAATAAAATTTGCCTCAGATTTTCAAGAGAAAAATGGGCCAAAAAGGAAGCCTAATCCTTCAACTCTCAGTTGTGAATGGTGCCTTTTAGACACCATATTTTGCATATCTAACTCTCTCATTCTCTTCTGTTCAATAGATGCCTTCTTGGATTACAAGTCCTGTAAAGCAGCCTGGCCCCTAGTCTTTACAGAGAGAGCTTATATTTCATGACAGATCACTCCCGTGTGCTTACAGTTCATCATGGGCAATTAAGTTTGATACAGGGACCCTGGCCAACAGAGGGTTTGGGAATCAGAGGTGCTCCAACGGTACTTCAAATCAAAACCATATAAGTTTACAGATTAAGAGGAAGAACTGTTTTCCTTTTGTTGATGGAGAGGAAGTGTTAGTGAAGGGGGGGGGGGCGAATTCTACAGAAAGCATATCTCCTACTCTTAATCCAATTTCTACTTAAATCACACAGGATGTAGCTACGTTCTCAATTACCCTGTTAGATATTCTGCTAAACAAATAGAATTGATGAAGGGATTGCATGCATGAAAAGCTTAAGTAATTAAATATCTTTCACCGTTATATTTGCTGACCTACGAAAAGATCTCTCCTCACAAGTTCTGACATCTCATACCATCACAAGTAAAACCAAAATAAAGCAGCTTCCCCTCATAAGAGGAAAACGATTACCTCCACTCAACTCAGTGGGAACACCAAAAATCTCAACTACAGCTGACAGGTATCTCTCATGACCAAGAAGAGATGTGGTGTTCACAAGGGGGAGGGATGTAATCAGATGGAGCGGGTGTGTGTGTCTTTTCCTTGAAGCTGGCTGCTTCAACAGCAATGGAGGCCTTTTCTGTGATTTTTTTTGGGGTCCCAGAAACATGGATTTGTTTATTAGAGCAATGTCTGTATTCCTGCATTCAAATGCTGACTAGCATGTCCTCTGTCTAAACTCATACCAGCCTGAGATAGGAGCAGCTTCCAATGTAACTTTCAACTCTGCTCTCTCCCTCTCTTGCTCTCACTCCCTTTTTAAATTACATTCAGATGTTTTCTTATTGATTTACTTATCTTTGTATTTAGATGCAGGGATTAGAAATTTCTCTTACATGGCAATTCAGTTTTCCATTAAAAGAAGCCTCTCATGCTATAACCCAGGGGGAACTGAGAAGAAGCTACCGATGCATGAAGCAGGCAGAGGAAAGATTCTTTTTGGAGATTGCATTGCCCTCTGCTCTATCTTAGCATCTTCTGAAGCACTGCCATGTGATTCATTGCTCTCTGCCGCAAAAGCCACTCCTCTCTTGTGGAAGCAAGGGTGTTTGCCACACCCTTTAATTAGGGTCCAGAATAGATATCACACAGCACCACTGCTCAGATGGGCAGAACTCCTGGTTAGCAGAAAGGATGTGTTGTATTCCCAGAAAACAGGAAGAGGAAAACAAACAAACAACACAAACAACAACAACAAAAAAAACCACACACACAAAAAATCAAAAACAAAATAAAAAAACCCCACCTCCTGGAAATATCCAGACCTTCTGCTGATAAGTACTTGATAGTTGCATTGTTGCATTCAGTTTGTCACCCACCAGTTCTGGGGGCTCAAAGATGGCTTTGAAGGACTCCTCAAAAAGTCACTACGGAAAGTAAACCTATTGCCAGAAGGCTTAAATTCACTCTGCAAAGACAGATCCTCCGTTTGAAATTTCCAAGGTCTCAAAAACTAGAAGAAAATACTGAAAAGTACTGATTTAAATAATGCAAGATATTCAGAGGCCTTAATGTGCAAACAGAACAGAAAATTCTGAGAAAAGAAGTCTTTCTCTTGGCTTATTGCTTCCACTTACTATCTATTTGCATTTCTACAACACGCTTTCCAAAGAAACTCACAGCTGTTGTCTAAGACTCCACACTCTCCTCTGAAGTACAACATAGCTTAATCCTGAATTTTCCAGGTGGGAAACTAAGGTTTAGAGCCCAGGAGCTCTACCCTACTACCTACTCTGAGCTTTTCTCCCAGATCTTGCAAGAGAATTCAGGAGGTTCTGACTTCTCAACCTCTCTGAGTCTCTGGGCCCCACGCTGGCCCCTATTTGATTGCAGAAAAGATGCAGAAGTGTCCCATAACACACTGAAACGCACTCACAAATCAGTGTATTTCCCCAGCTGACCGAGTACCAGATGCCTTCAGTTGTAGTGATGATAAACTACATTTCCATCGCTCTGGGAAAACTCCAAAAGGGACGATGCTGTCATCTTTCTGCAGAACTCACAGGTGATGCTGCGAGTTCAGTATTAGGACAGGATTTGCCTGCTTGTTACATTATTTATGCAAAGCATATTGCTTGGCAATTACATTTAAAGTACAATCACAGTGCCATTTGGACTTGTTAGGTAAAGAGGCAAAAGTCTTTAATACATTGAAAAGTACCAGGGTAAGTGGAAATGACTGTTCTCTCTCATTAGCTGCACAGTTATTTATACTTTTGCAGATTACCACGGTACAGCGCAATTAGGCTTTGGAAGTACTGTTTAGTTTGAGAAGTTTCAAGAGCTCTACTGAACAATTAACCCTTAACTACATTAACAGGAATAAACCTGCAGCACATGCCCAAAGTCTGCTCCAGACAGGGGCTTTTAATTGAGCTGGGAAGAAAGAACAATGAGAGACCATCTGCAAAGAAGCTGCTCGCACCCAGAGCAATGGCTACAACCTGTTGACAGTTCCACCGATGACTCTTTCAGTAGCTGTAATACAACAGGTAAATCTGACACAAGGCACTGTGCTCCAACCTCTGACTACCTTTTTTTTTTTTCCTGTCTGCAGAGTAAAAAACACCTAATACAATTCTGTTTAAGGCATACCCTTTCCACACCACAGGTAGGACATTAAGAGGAAGAGCAATTCCTGGCAGGTAGAAAGTATTTGGTGATTTCAGATTTCAAGGAACTGGCCTGTTTACAGGTGTGAGTTTGGGGTGGGATTTTTTTTGTGGGGAGGGCATTTTTATTTGTCCAGCAGTGTGCTTCTCCAGGCCAGGATACTCCATTTCCCACAACAGACTAGAAGTGTGGCAGGTACACGACACCATCCAAGTCCATCCATAGTGGAGAAGACATCACCACCTTACTGTGACATCTCTAGTCCTTTAGTGGCTACTGTCCTTACCACCCAAGGCAACACAGATTCACTACCAAGATGCCCATCTCAGTTCAAAGGGCTGAGGAAAGCGGCTAAGATCAGCTACGATTATATCATGCCCTGTATTGCACTCTATCTTGGACACTTTTCTAGCAAGTATGTACCACCTACAGAGACTGTTCTCATTGCCAGCCTGACAGCAAAGAGTCTGAGGAATGAGAAGATTTGTCTAAGGACACTGAAAAGTGAGAATGAAACCAAGCTCCTCTGTGTGCCAGGGAAGTGCCTTTACATCAATAAACCCTCTTGTTTGCAGACTCCACTTCGTTAAAGCTATGTGTTCTTAATTACGTGTCCCTTTTCCAAAAAGAAACTCCAGTTATCTCAGATTCCCTCCAGCCTCCTCCCCAGTCAACTCAGATAGCCCCCTTCATCAACCTCCAGTTTTACAAGAGACACACTGCAACCCCTCCACACCAGTTGCTGTGACTTCTACAATCCACTTACCTCCACAGGGAGCTCTCTGTAACACTTCCCAAGTTGAAGTCGTACAGCTTTGTCAGAATGAGAATCACCTAGGGAGGGGGAAGGGAGGGAGGAAGAGAAAGGGAAAAGAAAGAGGAAAAAAAAAAAGAAAAAGAGTTTTCCTTTAGACTGTGTAACAGCACACAAGGCATCCGAAATCACCCAAAGGAGAGCTTAGCATTTATCCATTAAAGTTTCAGTATTAGAGAATCAAGTTAAAAAAAAAAAAAAAAGCTTCATATAACCAGTAAGATTTATTTTAATCTCAAAATGTTTTTGCATTTGAAATAAAATATGCCACCAGGAATTAATCAAACATCTTGAGCTGCCCTCTCTACAACTATGGCTATTCAAGGTCAGGCATGGAATCAGATGCTCCCTTGTTAACTCAACAGCCCGATGTTTCTCAAGGTGCTGCCACAAATTGGTGAGTCTCCATGAAAAGAATTCACATTTGTTTATGAAGATCCCCATCCACTAAAACAGTCAATTTTGCCCAGAATTAGCTTTATTCCTTTCTATCCACTTTCACTCACTCTGGGAGCATGGGAATTTCCACATGCCATCACCTTTCTGCAGTGGTAAAATAGAGGGACACGGAGCATGGCATTCAGCTTAGACACTAAGCAAGACAAAAACTCAGAGCTCAAGGAGAGTCAGAGCTTTCAGGACCCACCGAGTAACCTTCTGGTGAGCCGTGAACACTCCCGAGTTATGCCCTTGCGAACTGAAGTAGAAGGAGAGGGGAGTTACGCAGCACACGAGGGACCACAGGGGAATATAACTTCCCTCCAACATCCTTGGTATTCTGAGCTCGGATTTCCCAGGTAAACGTAATCCTCCTAGCTACCAGCTACGCAGCCCAATGCCCCTCTCTCCCAGAAAGGCAGCTATGCACCCTGATAACCAGTGAGCCTCTGTGCGAGGTCCCAGGCTCAGACAGGATGGGAACTTCTGCAGAAAGAAGACAGGTTCCTCAGTGGAAGTTAAGCAAGGAGCAGATGCTCAAATGCTCTTTTTTAGCATAACTGATGTCACACAGTTCACTCCCTCAGATTGTATGGGACCAGCCTCAGGAAGAGCTCTAGGGCATCTCCTCATTTTCATTTTGCATCATTTTAACATTTCAGCATTGTTTCCTTCTTACAGGATTCGAGAACAGGCTAGTTTCCCTCACATCTGCTTGGGCTCTGAAAGCATCTAGGGTATTTTTTTGTAAATACTTGAGGGCTTTTGTTTTCTTTTGCTAATGGGTACTTCACAGTTTGGCTAAAAGATGGGTCCAAACGAGAGGTGTGATCGAAAGGGTTAGGTTCATTAATATTTTCCTATGCAACAGGGATCTTTTCTACTACAAAAGTGACATCTCCCTTCCTCTTTCTCCTCTGTCAGCAGTGTAACCTGCCACACCTTTCATTTGGGTTTCCCAGCTGAAAGGCTGCTGGGTGAGGAGTTTAAAGCTTTGCAGAAAAATGCCAAAAGATTAATCAATATCACAGCACTCGGTCTGCTGCAGCAGTTGGTTACTGTCAGCATAATACCAGGAAGAGACCTGTTAAAATTGTCAGGGACCTTGGTACGTGACTATGCAGTCAGTGCCCAACTTAACGGCTTTAGAATAGATGCTCTGAGAATCCCTCTCTCTACTGGATTCACTTTTCCCATCCTTGATTGCATTTCGTCCCTTTATTTCCCCACGCAGAGACCTTTAGGAGGAAGATAAAAGCCAAGCTGCTTCCCGCAGGGTGTGAAAAGAAACCTGCCAGGCAGATTTGAGTCAGCATATGCGAGCCCATGTCAGCCTGAACTGATGCTGCGCAGTGGGGAAATAAGGACAATATCCTTTTTATCACAACTTAAACCCTGCACACGCCTTCCCATACAAATTGGGATAAGCCAGCTGCAAGCTGCACCAACCAAGGTTTGTGTTCCTCCTTCTCCCCTTACACTACCTGAGGGAAGCAGTGCAGCCTGCTCCCAGCCAAAGCCTGACAAGAGTGATATTTTTAGGATGTTACCTATATTCCCACAGGGGCTCAGACAGGACCTCTCTTGAGAGTCTCAGGAAGCACAAGCCACCCTGCCAGAAACTACACCCTTCTTATTGCTCACAACTACGGTGAAGTTTCACAAAGTCCATTTTCCAGTTTCAGAGCCTAATCACATTAAAGACAGCAGGACGACTTCTGCTGAGTCCAGTGGATCCCAGATCCAGCCCTAAACATATTAAATAAAATCTCCGCGTCCTGGTCAAATTTCAACAGAGTAATTCTACCTTAAGTTGCAATTAAAATTAAAGGCAGCATCCATACTCTCCCAGGTCTTTGTGTGCCTCTCCCTATGCCCTATATTTTTGAAGATGTCACTTATCTGTTATAAACTCTGCACACTGCAGGGTAACACCAGCTTTACAGGAGCAACTTGAATCCTACTTAGCTCCTGAGTATAAATCGAAAGCAAAATCATGTTGTTTAATACTGATTTCCTGGATTTTTGCCCAGGACAACTACAAAAATCTCAGCTCTGCCTGTTGTTAACGTATAGAAAGCAAAAGCATGAACATCTTTTTGCAGTTAAATCTCACAAAGGGTCCCAGGAAATCGCAGGAGTTGCCTGAGGCAGTGGCAACACACAGTAGTCACCTACAGCAACGCGTCCACAAAATCACTCTCCATGGATGCCCAGGCCAGGCAACTCTTGCACCACAACCCCAGGTGGCCTCCACCCTGCCCCCGCTTTCTTGAGACAACACACTTCAGATTGAACAAAGGCTACTCTTGCGGTGGTTTACAAGTGTCAAAATCAGAGAGACCTGGAGAGGCTGAACACATGACCTTCCCAAGAAAAGCTGCAAAAGCACATTCCCCCACAACGCTGCCTAGTGAGAACGTGGAGCAAATGTAACTGCTGAAGAAGTGTCACATGCAGTTAAGACACAAATCAAAGCCTGAACGGCACAGCTGGTTCCCACGTTGTTTTCACGGGGTGCTTTTGACACAGCATTGCAGGGGAAACTTCAGAGCGTTTCAAGAGGCTATTCTAAGGCCTACGCATCATCTTGCCCCAACCGTGCTAAGAAGAAACTAGAAGCAGGGATATCAGGGGCAGATGTGGGCAAGTACCTGATTTTCTAAGACATTCTGTTATTCGAATGCTTTAGTTGAAAAAGAATGGAACAAAACATAAGGAAAATTGTATATATATATTTCCAAAACTGAATTCTGACAGGAAAAAAAAAAAAAAAAGAAAAAGAAAAAGAAAAATCCCTCATTGATTCAAGCTGAGACATTTAATTCAGATTTCTACTTTGTAGTTGAAAAAGCTTAGCTGGTTTTTGTCAACACTAACAAATAACCGTGGCTTTTCTGTGCCAGAGTAATTTTGCGTGAAAATTTTGACAGTTTTAATTTTAAAATATGAATTCAATTGAAAATTGGAGATTTCACATTTAATGTACTATTTTCAAAAAAAAAGAAAAACATTTTTTTCCCATGAACTGAGGGAAATCTAGAATTGCCACCCCAAAGAAAATGCTCATTCTTCAACCTAAATTAAGATTACCCTGGGGAAAAGAAATAAAAATGAAAAATGTTCCAAGTGATATTGATTAGACAGAGTAAAAACTTACACTCATGCATTCTTCAATCAAAATAAAGAAAGCACCCTTGTAGTGCCAAATTAAACTTTTTCTGTTCATCAAACCAATCTTCCCCAAATTAATTCCAAGTCAGCTCAATGCTGAACTGAATTTTTCTCCAGGGTCATGTTGTCCATGCCAAGGAATACAGCTCAGATATGAAATTCCCCCACATCCAATGCGCCAGGCTCCACACAGCCACACTGCGCTTCCCAGGCCACCCCAGGGGCAAGTGGCCCTTGGGGCACCAAAGCAGCTCAGCTGGTTGAGAAAGAAAAAAGGGAGAACTAGAACAGAGTGGGGAAATAGGCCAGGCTGAATTACAACTCCCTTAAGGCAATATAAACCCTCTGGAAAATGCAATTTCAAGCTGAGCGTACACAGAACTAAATGACCTGAATAATTCAATAAACAGTTTTGGTTTTCTAGACAGAAGTGAGGATGGAGAAAGGATAATCAGAAAAAAAAATGTTTTATTTGGAAACAAGTGATGTTCCAGTCCTGCAAGAGTTTCCTTATGCACTTTATTTTATCCATATGGCTCTCCACAGTCCATATGTTTTTGTTTTGCAGAAACTACACTGTCTGCTGAGTAACCTGCTGTAAGCCTTGCATGACAAAAATACCAACTCCTGTCCATTATTTATCCTCAATGGCTTATACTACAATGCAGATTAAGAGTCTCTGGCACTGAGAAATCCCACCATCTCACTCTCCAGTATACTGAACCACTAAATCCAGATTTAATACGATGGACAGCTTCTCTAAAATAAGGCCAGCAGGTCTCCAAGACTGCCCCATCCAGCAGCCTTGAGTCTTGACACAACTTGGCTGGCATGAAAGCAGAAAAAAATAATATAACCAGAAACAGTAGCTCAGGTTTCATTCCACGTTGAAAACACATCCCTGAAGGAATGTCTGTTGTTCAGACAACTATTAGTAATCTCTGAGCCCATAAATCACAAAAGTGCTCAGAAGCTCTTCAGAGTATTCAGTGGCATAACAATTTTCATGCCCATAAAATTTCATTATGAAGGAAAATTACTTTCGTTCATTAAGCCCTCCTCCAGATCTTGCCAGTTCTAAACGGGCAAAGTGCTTGGGATATACTCCACAGTGGAATATATAACTCTGTTTCCCACAAATTACAGTGTAAAGGCATTACAGTTCCTTCAACAGGTTGACAATGAACTTCAAAACAACTGAAAATTGTGACATCGAAGTCAGACTTGTTCCCCTAACAGGCAATGCTCATGTTAGAAACAGGAGCTAGAAGAGCACAGCAAACAGAGAGGATACGTGATCATTTCAGGTAGACACCTGAAAGGCCAGAACTGATGCACTTCATGAAATTCACCTCCTCTAAATGATTTGGCTAGATCAGCATTGAGATTAACACAGCTCCTCCACAGCCCTGTTCACATATTTACAGAGTGTAATTAATGACGAGCAAAGGGATGAGCACTGGGCAGCACACAGCAAAGAGATCACAGACAGATCCACACGTGAAGAAGGAGGATGAGAGCTCTCAAGACCCCCGCTTGCTCTGCCATGCTGGGGTCTCCATTTCCCGCCCACAGACCTATTTCTGTGATGTTCACAAACTTGTCTCCCCTGCATACAGCAGCCACAGGAAGCTTGCCCGCAATTTTCATCTGCCTTTCTCCCATTCATGTGAGAGCAACGGTACCCAATGAGTAAATTTAAAATGTGAACAACCACAGGCTACCGGGAACCAGTATCAGCTAACTGCTCATAGCTGAAAGCAAATTGTCTTAAAACACGCTGGGATCTAAAAAGCACGCAGTACTGCTCTATGGACGTTCCTAGCTGTTCCTTTATTTTTATGTTGTTGTTGTTGTTCTTGTGGGGGCGGGGGGGAGGGGGGTGTTTTGCTGTTCTTATGTTTGGGTTTTTTCTGTGGTGGTGGGGTTTAAGGCACAAATTTAATAATTAAAGATGAATTGAGGCCTTAGGGCAGACAAATTTGCTAAGAAAAGTTGTCTCCATCCACACCTGAAATACTCCACCTTCAATACATTTAGTTAATTTAAGCTAAGAACCATCAACTGGAAGATAAAGCACCAATTTAAGTTCACCCACAGTAACAGAACACTTTCAAAAAAAGAGGAACACACACACACACCTCCCCCTTAAATACCAATCTGCTTTCTTTTCCCCTGCTTGGCGAGTGCAGCTGAAGAAAACGTATCTCCAAATACCAGCAGTTAAGGTACCAGCATCCTGAGACACAAGAAGAAAACAGTGGTACTAACAACAAACATGGGCCAAATCCTGCCCGCTGGAAATCACAGTGACACTTTTGCAAGAGTAAAGCAATGCCAACTTAAGCAGCAGCAAAGGACTTTTTTTTTTTTAATCTCTAGAGATATAAAAACTATCTGTGGGTGGCTTCAGGCAGTGCAGGCAAAAGAATCCTCTGAAATTGAAAGAGACAAGTCCCAAGATCACACACAAAAGCAAAACATGTTCTAGTGAACTTGTGATCTCCGAACAGCTGAGACTCAAATCTGTCATCAAAACAAGAACCAGTAACTAAAAGAAAGATATTCTCCTTTAATCCTCCTTTGCCTGTGTTGCTTTCCACTTTCCAGTATGAAAACTGCCACCATACGCTCTTTCTGTCCCCTGTCCTCCCTCCTTTCTATGTAAATCAGGCAGCAGAACAAGCGTGAGGCAGAGCTGAGAAGTCTTTCCATGGATTCCCCTGGGACGCTGGAGACAGATCACTGTCTTCACAGAAGAGCACTCAAATGCAAGCAGCAGTTTGAAATTCCCTTACAGTGAATGAACAGCAACTGGGGCAGGGGGGAACCAAAACCAGTACAGGGCTTTGCAGAAAAAGCCAGCTCTGAAAAGCCCAACTCCCTCTTCCGACGCCGTTACCAGTAGGAGCAGGGCAAGATTCTCGTCCGCTGGTTCGCTGCTTTAGCAATTTAAGGGCAAGTCCAGCCTGTCAGTGAAAAAGCACCCATTGGCTCAACACTGAGACAGACACTTCTTCCAGTGTCATGGATTTACCTTTCTGGGCTCACACAAATCTAGAAAGGATTATTAATTGAACCCGAGGGTCACTCATGCTTTTGGTTTTAAACACTTTGGTGCAGGGACGGTAATTCAGGTTCAGATGTGCCTTGCACACAGAAGTCGATGCCATGGTTGTGAACGCAGCTGAATAACATCACCACCAAAGCAATGACCGGTGCCTCCAGGACTCAGAAGAGGAATCTGACTGTAATGTTTTACAATAATATGAGACAAGAAGTCAAATTTTCCTCCTCCCAAATCACAGATTCCAATTATAACCCATTCTTAACACTTCCTTCCTAAGAAATAAAACAAAAGCCTGCAGCAAGGTTATCAGCCCTTAAAGAACATCTGGGCTCTGTTGCAGAGGCTGCAGTAGAGCCCTAAGCATAGCTACCAGGTCAGACCATAAAGCCTTTGTCATCTTTGGGGGGAGGGGGGGCGACATGGAAATCACTCCATAAAAGCTAAATATTATTAGAATTACGAGCCACACAGCATCAGGAGAGTGTCTGGTAAAGGCATGACAAATCAGTCACCTTTTTAGGGACAGCAATAAAACACAGTAGATATTTAAGTAGAATTCCAGCCTGTTAGAAATAAACACGCTGGAGGGGAGGGTGGACACACCAATACTATCAGCAGCTTGCCAGTAGCATTAGTCAGAGAAGTCAGAAGACCTCCCAGGTTATCTGACCCATCCCCCTGACAAAGCACAGCTCTTCAGGATGGCCTTGCTGCACATAAACACACATTCCCACCATAAGATATCTAGATTGCTTAAAATAACAGAAGCCTGAGCTTTATCTCTGTGTAACTCAGTTAAACATAAATAGAATCTCTCCTGGCAGGTAGTGATATGATTTAAGGGTCCCCTATCATATATTATAAGAGGTGATAACTTGTAATTTATTTTTATTGATTCAGCAACCCAAGCTGGATCATATCTTCCAACTCTTCTCCTTTGCTAAGAAGCCTCCACCAAAGCCTTGTGAAATTTAGTTTTATCTTTTTTTCCCTTCTCAGTCTTCCTTTTAAAGCTGCTGTGTGCACATCTCTACCTAAGTTCAAGAAGAAAATGAAAAATGGCCCCAGTTACCTTGCTGGTTCCATTCTTGTTCCAATTATCTCCTGATGCCACCTGCGAACCAGCAGATTTTGTGCAGCAGTTTAACTCTGTGGAGTCACATACCCGCTGAAGGGCCATTTAAAACTTCTGACATGGGGACCTGAAAAGAAGGAATTACTTGAACTCCAAGTGTGGGTACACTAGCTTCATAGGACAGTTCTCAATTAAAAAAAAAAAATGTTTTGACACAGGTAAGACAGCGCAGCTCTTTGTGATGTTATAAACTGCCAGGACAGATGAGGGTATCCCTTGAGGACTGAAGGTAAGGCTCACTGGTTCCATAAAGGAAGCTACACTATGTGGGGAATTTTGTGTCTAAGCTATTTCTGAGAGGCGGAGAGAAAAAAACACTCCCATAAAGCTGATATTTCAATGAAATTCAGGCTGCTTATTGTTCTTCCATTTCAGACTCTAGGCTGTACTCAGGAACTCTCGCTCCCCGCACACACACGCTCTCTCTCCCCCCTCTCCTAGATATGTACATATAAAAATATTACTGATCTTCCCCAGATTCCAATTACCAACTCAGACAACTGGCATTGAACATAGCACGGGCAAGAGATCTCCTCTCTCCCCAGGGACAGGAGATGGACTAGATAACCTGTTAACGTCCAGTTAAAAGATCCTCCTCTCCTGCTACTGGATCCTAGTTATCAAGAAATCCAAGTACCTTAGACTTTGGCTTATTCCTTTCCCCACCACAGCTCAGGGAAATAAGGATTGTTGCAGTTTGTCAGGTGACAAGCGCAGGCACAGAGGGGGAAAAGGGCAAAAAGCGCAAATTGTTCTGTTACAGTTACTGCAGGTACCGAAGTCCGATACTCAGATTTTCTCCCACATTTACTACCCTACCTTGAATGACTGTAATATCATTAGTGCAAACCCATGATTTAATCATAATTCTTTAAATAGGCCTAGGTAGAGTATTTATAAATATAATTAAATAGTAAGGAAAGTGAAATATGAGAATCAGCACAGAAAGAATAAGATAAAAATATAAGTGCTAATTTAGAATATGAGTAACTATCACAGGCAACTTGGGTCAGTCAGGTTGAGCGGGACACAAAGGTTCGGAAAGTGCTGGAGGTAAGAGACAAGCACGAGTCAGGGCTCTCCACAGACAAAAAAGGTCAGAAGCAGTATTTGAGTGCTAACTAGTCAATTAACATATTTTTTACATTATTATAGATTCAACAAAGATTAAATGATCTGATTATCTTATATATTAAGGTAATAAAAACATGGTCTGCCCAATTGACTGCACTCTTCTGACCTTGTATCTATGTTTATGCAGCAGTTCCTATCTGCAGATGCCTAAATCTACTTTGGAACTTAGTGGCTCAACTGTGGTAAGGTCAAACTCTGCCCTAGCAGCTACTTTTCCTACTGGTATTCCTTTCAACTAACCTTTACTCTTGATTTTAATCATCTTTACTATATTTATTTTCATTTTTATTCTGTATTCATCATGTGCCTACGTTTCATCATCACTACAGTGCCTGAACTCCTTGTGCCATAGCTATGCAGTTTGTTTTTTTTTAAATTGTGTTGTATCATTAAGTAGTTAAGCAAAATTATTTTCATCCATTGCTGTGAAAATACACTCTCTCTGGGCAATTTCTGTTCCTGCGCAGAGTAGCACCTTGCTGTTCTGGTTTTGTTTAGCGAGGAGGGGGGGCCATGCTCATGCCAAACACCCATGGAGCCCTGATATTATCTCCTTCGAAGGGTCTAATCAGACTTTCGAAAATCTGGCTCACTATGTATTCCAGAAATTGGGCTGGGAATGAATCCTCTGTGTACATCCATCACATTGAGCCAGCCAGATGTAACATCCTCTTTCATGTAAGGACACTGAAACTGCTGCTCTTCCTATGGTGTCCAGAGGAACAGGCATGCTAACAGCAAACTGGTCCATGCAAGACACTGGCAGCAGCTTCTATGATATGCAACAGAACGGAGGACAGAATTTTTCAGTTCAAGATTCAGCTTCTCCTTTCTTTAAGAGACCATCACACACCACCCTCTCCAGACAGCAGCCCTTAAGCACCATGGGGCCAGAGCTGTTTGGACTCTGCCCAATAACCCAAAGAACTGTACGGTCCAGTTGCTGGACACACACAGTAGGCACCTAAGATGCCCTACCATGGGAACCTAATTTAAAGCTAAGATTTCCTTCAGGCAGCAAGAGGCTACAACAGCCACACTCCATGGACTTAGCCCTGCGATATATCCAGGACCTGAGAGGAAGAGTGAAGGCAGAAGAGAAACTTAAACCCACAATTCAGAGCTCTGATTTCTCACTCAAGACAGACAACCCATCTTCCAAAGCAGCCTGTAACCAGTTCTGTGCCTGCCAAAGAAATAAAGCTTTGGAAAAAAGATATACATAATACACAGTAAACATTTTTCCCCATCTGAGTACTTCCTAAAGACAGGCAAAATATATTTGCTTAAAATCTGACAATTTAGGAAGGAAAAAAAACACACCTCCTTTTTTGTCCCCCCCAAAATCCTGTCCTCTGAAGGACTTGTACAGACTTGGGGTGGGGGAAGGGGGTTGTGGCAGGTAGGAGCATGAAGGAACAAAATCATAACTTTTGGTGTCAGCCCAATATTACAAGTTTCGGGGGACAAATTAAGAAAAAAATCCATTCATCTGTTTTTGAGCTCTGCAAGAAAGAAATACCTTGTGCTAATGTCTACACGGAGAGATGTGGAACAGCGCAGTTAAAGCTGTCAAGGGCAATTTTTCTTACAGACTTAAGTGTTCTGTTACTTAAAAAAAAATAGAAGCTGAGAAAAATAGAGGAACTTGAATTCAAATCTCCTTTAATGCAACATTATGGCTGAGAATTTCAAAGCCATAAAAGTTCGGAAATTCAAAAGTACAGATTCTACATTATGCACATGGATTGTATAAAAGAAAAGAGGCAAAACACCACTGCAGAAATCCAAAGCACTATTGACTTTTGCAACCCTTTCAGGGTTGGCTGGGGCCCAGGGGCAGCTGGTCAAAGGGCTCCATACTGCAGCCCTCACTACAGTAGAAAACTTTCGGGAAGTTTGACTTTGTGAGATCACTCTCCTTCTCTTACCTAGGGACCTAAAGAATTCTTTGTTTGGACCTGAGAAATTCTTCCCCTCTAGCCAACAGAGAAATTAAAGCATAGACTTCATTTTTAACCACTGTTTGTATCCTTCCTCATAAGAATCATAGTTATGACAGCTGGGATTGCTGACATTTAAACTGAAACTTCTTTTAAGATCAGGATTTGGAATGCTATAACCCAGGAGACAAATCCCTTTCAGTCTTGCATGATAAAGGATAGATCTAACCAGAAGGCTCAGAGCTTTGCTCTACCAGCACCTGTATTGGCACTCTTTGCCATACAAGAACATCTGCGACCCAAAACCTGGAGGTATAAAAGGGAGAAGAGACAGAGCCTCATATTTTATTAAAAAACTCTGTACCTCTGCAGCATCTCATGATGACCTTTAGGCAATTTCACACACACGGGCTGTAGGGTTGTCCTGCACATTGTACTGAGATATCAAAAACTGCCCACTGGTGCAGAAGGGCTCTAAACAACATAAATAGTCCCACTGACTATTTCTGCATTGCCATGTTCTCAAGTTGAGCACCAAAAGTTTCTCAAAACTTCCAAAAATCTTTCTGCCCCTTGAGGAACATACCAGGGAATGGCTGTGCAGTGAGACAAAGGAAGAAGGCAAATTTACTTAACAAGACCTTTAATGGCCATTATGCAAGGTCTCCCATAGCTTCACTCTCCTCTTTGCTATCTCAAGAGCCCTAGATTTCTATTAGAATAATCTCTTCTCCTCTTTCTCAGGAGTCAGATGGCAAGGTCCTGTCTTCACGAACACCATGAAGTCACAGGAGCAGGACTTCAGACATCTCCCCACTCCCTTATCACTCCTTGCCATACAGTCTCTCTAGCATCTGTTATGACTGCAATGAAACCTAAGACTGGCACCCGCTCCAAAACAAAAACATGGGCTGGAGATGGGCCGGGCACACCAGCTTGTCCTGTTTTACTAGAGCCTAGACTAGAAAGGAGCAACAGTCTCTAGTTATCTCTGGATAGCAGTAAGAGAGGTGACAAGGCTTATCTTATGGTGAAGGTGAAATTCAATCCCATGCTCACATGATATATGAGCACAAAAATCTTAAATAGGGCACTAGGGAATAAATTTGCAAATGCCTCTTCAGGCAAAGCAAGGTCATCTCCACAAGTATCAGCACAAGTTCTCTCTTTGTGAGGTGATCCTTCAGTGAACAAAGCCACCCCCTGCTCCAAATTTCATGATATGATGGCTGCAAACCCATCATTAAGAATAATTTTAATAACCATAACAGCCTCCAAAATAGAGGACTATAACATAAGCTAGATCCAAAAATCTCCTGTTATGCCTTTGTGATTGTGCCAAAGTTCATCATGAGAAGAACCTGCTCCAAAGAGGAATAAAGTTCAAAGACAAACAGCAACATGCTTTTCAGGAGCAAATCTTGAGCTGACAAAGAATTAGAGCTCCAAATGTTACCAGAGGCTGAAGCGTGGTGTGGACCAGTGGACTGCCTCAAGCTGAAGATGTCAGGGTGTCAACTCTGTACCAGTTCTTTGTCTTACCTGGCAAGATGCACAGGTAGGAAAAGGTGAGCAGCATGTCTTTTAAGTAGCTGTGACATACTAAAGAACAAATCCAAAAGCTGATTTTGCCTTTGCTGTTTTAAGATTGTCCTTTCACAAAGGTGATCATCTACAAACTACTACCTATAAAGCATCTCCCAAAACAGAAATATTTCTCTGGGCTCTTTTACAACAGGACCAAAAGCAAGTACTCAAAGATAATCTTCAGCAAATCTAGTTACTGCAACAGCGTAACCTGCTGTAAATTTGCATATACAACACCGCAGAATGAAGGTACTCTCTACTCCAGCCTTTCAAAAAGCAATTGATACAGGTCTCTCCACTAACTACACCAGCACAAGACTGGTTCCAACAATGGACTGATTCCAACTGATGGTACAAACAGGCATGAGGGGCTCAGCCTTGAATCAAGCTGTCAGCGAACCACACAGTGCATCGAAGAGCTCATCCTTCATGGATTGTTCCATTTTCTTTTTCTCGAAACCCTAGCTCTTGGACTCCAATGATGACTTAAAACAAAACAACTCCAATCTCAGTTCCTACTTTTCTGAATTCAGACGGTAACTTTTAAAATACACTCAGAACTCCATTTAAAGAATTTGACTTCTACTTCCCAAAACACTGCATATCTCATATACTCCCTCTGTTTTGTTTTTTTATACACATGTAGAGACAACTGTCTAGTTGCATATTTAACTATAGATGCAGTGACATAATGGTTTTAAACTCCATTGCATTTTTTTTTTTTTTTGCACTCCACTAAAGAAGAATGAAAATTGACTCGGGTTGTTTTAGATGCCTCAAATTAGCAATGCTACAGTCAGAATGGCACAGAGCACTCAAACAGCTATTGCTAGTACTTGCAGCTGTCATGAGCCTTTCACATTCAAGAATATTGGATTTACATTCAAACATAAAGGAAAAATAAAGCCAACTTGATTCACATGCTCTTACATCAAGAGAAGGGGGATTTTTAGAGCAACAGCTTAGCATTCACAGCACGTGCAGCATTCTTGATTAAACAAGAGATCCGCACAAACATAATAAACCCGTAATTTTATTGGCCAAGCACTATGGAAACAATTCAGCATACACGGATTGCACTGTTAAGCAAACTGCAACCTGTGTATAACACCCCTGAATTACAGCAGTTTGGCAATGAGCTGACCAGTTGCTTCTCGGGGCCTTTAATAACAATAATCCACATCTTCACAGCACAATAGAAATTAGAGATGCAAGAGGCCTATTAGCTCATCCTGAAAATACAGGATTGTTCCCTATGGGATAATTGCTAATACTCTGTCCAAAGTAGATTTAAAGCTGTAAAGCAAGGTAGCTTCTTTAGCAAGATTACTCTTTAGTGGCTGAGAATTCAGTTTCATAAAGCTTTTTCTACACGTTGAATTTAAATATTTCCTCTCCTTAAAAAGGTTAAAGCTAGTCCGAGGAGCCTGGCCTCCTTTGGATTCCCCTCCAGTCAGTCAAGAGAGTGCAGCATTGGTCCCTTTTTCCTACAAAGCAGCAGCACATAGAGACAGACCTTCTTTGGCTAACAGCTTTCACACACAGTTCTCCCCTCCACCCAGCTGGTCCTTGCCAGCTCTTGTCTCTGACAGTGCCCTCAGCACCACCTCTTCCTTTGCTCGCTACGCAGGTACGCAGGCTCGTGCCCCCCTTTCACCTCAGAAGTCCTTTAGCTATATATGCACTTATGGATTTCACTATTTATTCAGTAAATCACATCTTCTGACTCGCTGAACACTTCCATCATGTTTCCGTGCACTATGTCCACTTCCACATACTTTGCTGGGGACGTGTGACTGGCAGCTCCAGTGCAAGGGACAGTACCTCACTGTGTCCCATACTGGCACAGGGGGTCTGGCACAAGGCTGCATCTACTTAAATGTCCTTGCTGCAAACAGCATCAGTCATGGCTCCAAATGCCTAGCTGTTTTTACACCACTTAGTAAATCTCCAGGCACTGCATCAGTCCCTTGGAGAGTCCAGCATTAACAGAGCATTAATATGTGTACAAGAAAAACTTTGATGTGCCTGGGAGGGAGGAACAGAGGAAGGGGATTAGGAGATTTGCAGACATAGAAATTGTAACAAGGATACCACAATCCAAGCTACATCCAAAGTATTACAGCCGTAACAGTCTAGCACAATGGCATCTTGCTTCATGCCCAGGAGAGTTAGTAATGCCATCTTAAAATTGTGTGTGTAAGGGTGGAAACAGCAACATTTAGCACTACTTAGAACTTCAACAGATCCACAGTGATGAAATAAAAAGTCTTCAGCCTGTACATATTAGGTCAGTAAGTATTATCACCTGCTTTTTAAAAAATAAGAAACGAGAATGTGAAATTATTTTCCAAGTGACAAGACAGAGGTGGAACTGAGGAGAGGGTGCCCTTAACACCAAGAATTCCATTAAAAGCCCTTTTAAAAACTGTAATAACAGTTACCAGCACATGAGAAATGACAGCTTTAAGAAGTTTTCCAAGCCTGGAACAAAGGAAAAGAGAATCTACAAATCAAGTTTCTTGGTTTTTGCATCTTTAACTTTATTTCATCAAGATAAGTTTCTTCTGAACTTGCTTCTACCACTTTTCCAAAACTTCTAGTAAAAGCTAACATGCTCATGGCTGAGAAACCCTCTAGGATTTCCAGCCTCTTGATCCTCACTCTCACACACACTACAAAATTTGTTGCTATTAACTGAATTGTTGTTAATGGTGGTAATATTCTTCTTGTTTAGTATAAGCATTCAATAAGTGCCCTAACCACTTTTCTAAAATGAGCCCTCATCTCTACTCTCTTTGATATCCAGAGACATTTGCCAAAAATAGTTGAGCAAGCAGAATTTCAACCAGTCACCTGCATACTTATTCCATGAGCTCGTTACACTGCCATAGGAAGGTAGGACTAGAAGGGACATTTTATCTAGAGCAATCCACAGAACCTCATGTGTCCCCATCCTGCAAATCCCAAGACACTTCTCATATCCTCTAAACAAACTTCAGACCTTCACTGCAGGAGTGAAAAAACCCAACCAAACAAAATCCTACAAAAAAAAAATTGTAATGTACATTATGAAGACAGGAAAAGAAAAGTCAAGGGCACTGACACTGTCCTCCATCCTTGCAATAATGAGGAATTTGAGAAATGCCAAGATGATTGTCTGAAGTGGACCACAGAGAGCAATAAACCATGTCAGATACATGGCATATCTCTGCTCCCTAGCTGAATGAGGAGACACTTTTTAAACATTCTGCTATTTTAACACACTTTTCAAAATGCATTTTCACAAAAAGAATTGTCAAGTGTTTGGTTCATATTAGCATTTTCAGGTAGAGATCAGGGCACGCAAAGAATTAAGATGTATAAAGAACAAGAGCAGAACTAAGAGTTCTTTATTATAGACCTCCCAGTGTTCCACTCAGAAAGTGACCATGTTACAGTGAACAGCGATGCTTACATATCTAACAGGGTACTATAAAATCCTTCAAGATGAGTATCACAAAGAAGCAGCAATTATTTCTGCCACAAGAAAAAAAAAAATAGTTTGAGGATGCAAGAGAAAGTTCTTTTCAACCTGAAGAATTATCTTCCTTTTGGGAAAGATGAACCACCCATAATGACAGAGGAAAAATCTTTGGAAGTAGTAGCAGAAAAAGATATTAGAAGCGGCAATCACCATGTTAGACACAGTACACTGCAGGGAAAGGAAGAATGGCCAGATAATGAAATTACAGAGCATTGAAAATGTCAAAGAGCGACAGTGCTCTACCATCACTCATGGGTTATATGAGGCATTAACATGCTGATATCCCATTCCAATGACAAAGTTGGCAACAGGAACAGTAAATAGTCCAAAATGAATCTGTTGCCGAGACCAGGAATTTAATGAAACAGGGAGATGGGAAGAAAATGAATCTTACCTTCACCATGCAGCCTTCAAACTGGAAGCTGCTGGTCCTGTTCAGAAATAGTAATGGCTCAGGGATGTGTTATTTGACTTCCCTTATCTATGATTCTTCTACACTTATGAGTCATAATCACAAAAAAAAAAAAAAAAAAAAAAAAAAAAAAAAAAAAGGGGGTATTAAGTCTCATTAACAAGCACCAACCTTGTTGGCAGGCAATGACACAAAAGCTGCACCAAGGGAATTTGTAGTGAGGTATAAAGGAGAGGAAAAAAAGTCCTTCCCACTTCTGGGGACAGTCTAGTGGGTTGTAACACAGCTTGGGACAAACACAGATGAAGTGTCAAATCCCAGACAGCTCCATGTGGAGCCTACATCTACACATCCTCTCCAGATACGACAACTCAGCAGAGCAGGGCAGCACCATCCCAGCAGCCACCGTGGTGCTAGGGCCATTTCCTCTGCAGTGTCAGACTGCAGCAGAAATTCTGCACTGTACTCCAAAACTCCAAATTCAAAGGTTCTTCCTAGGTCTGGTACAGAAATTGTCCCATTTTCAGTTAAACTTAATAAACTCTCCTATTGGAGGGGTGGGAGCGAGATGGCTTCAAAAGGTCTGATAAGATCAGAGCTAAAGAGCAGTTGCTAATGCTATCTGGCCTCCACACTGGTTTCTTACAGAGCTTGGATTTGCTGTTTCAAAATTGTATTTCAGAACCAACTTCACCTAAATTCAATCAGGAATGTGTCTTTGAAATATAAAAAGCAAAATTAACAAAAAAAACCCCCATTCATTTAACTTAATCTGGAAAACATAAATAAAGTGGTTTCCTCGTTCCAGCAAGCAGAGGCAAATTTAATTTCAGATCATTCATTTTTTTTCTGTAAACAAACAAAAAAATCAAGCATGAGAAAATAAACACTTGGAAACACTACCTCTTATCTTGATGCTACAGTTTTCAAAGGCTGCTGGAATTCAATCTGCTAAAGGTGTGCAATAAATGAGGATTTTCAAAGTGCGTATGTTCAGTAAGCACCAGTCTCTGGACATCTGTGCATAGGGGTGATTCACTGAGAGATGTGTGTAAGATAAAAGAGCCATCTTGACCGATTTTGGAAAGGTCAATTTTTCACCACAGTTTATTGGCAGCCAATCTGACAGTCAATAAACTTAACCAGCCTGTGAATCAAAAACCTTTCCACCCACAAGACCATCATTCCTTCTCTGCTACACAACTGGATTCTGCATCATGCCCAGAAAGTTAAGTTCACCTGTTGCCTGATTAAGGTACAGATAATATCTATGACCTCAGGGCATTCTTAAATACTACGATCCTGTTCATTATAGGAGCATAATGTTCTCTGTCCATTGAGCAGTGGCCATGGATGATGTGGCAAGAGGCAGCCTTAGAGGTGGGTGGATGGATGTAGAACCATTGCAAGCTTCATGGACATATCACCAATGCCTTATGGAGATCTATGGACAGACAACACAGACCTTGGCAATGTCTTTGTGACTCAAAGCCCATCTGCCACAGCAGCAGAAGAAAAAAATGAATAGCCAGCTTTGAACTGGAGCCTACACTCCTAATTATACCTGAAGGGTCTCCCAGCAACATCTAGGACTTGCTGAGACAGCACTTACCTGTCAAAACACATTGGAAATAGCAAACTGCATCTTTTGAACCTAGAAGCAGTTTCAAATTCCACCAATTCACTTGTCTCCTCTACAGGGGTCACTCCCGAGATCTGGACAGAACACAGATTTGTCTGTGCCTTTCATTTAGACAGCTCATGAAGTGACTGACCAACATGGGTGCTACATTGGAAGAGGAATTTGCGTTGAGATTGAATAAGGTAAGTGAGTTTGCTCTAAAGTGAGACCACATTTGCTTTGCCACTGTATACCTGAAGTCATCAAGATGCCGAACAACTCAAGATTACTCTGGAGCTACCCTATACAGAATATAGCACCTAGAGATGCAGAGTCTGGACGCTTCAAACATAAGCATGAAGTCACAGTGCATTAACAATTTCAAGTTGTTTCTAAAAGTTATCATTAGAAGGGGAATGTACAGTCCCCTCTGTCTTGCCTATGTCTGATTTCTTACACAGATATTCTCAATCATCTTCCAAATGAACACCTGAGGTGCAGCGTCAGTCTCCTGCTAGTTAGTAGCGTTGCTATCCTGCACAAAGCTGGTGGATGCCCAGCCCACTGGGGCCATGGTGGCAGGCTGACTCCACAGGAACATCAGGGAGCAATAACACAACCTGGACAGCATGCAAGTACAGCTTTAGATGGAGGGGACATCACAGAGAATGCCAAAAAATAAGCAGAACTCACAAAGAAGGGAGGATATCACAGTGCACTGCCACTGTTCCATCTTCTTTACATTGGAATGTCAGGAATGAGCTTTGGAAACAGTCACCTGAGCAAAACTTCTTCACCAAGCCTTGGATACTACCCTCCCAAAGTCGAAATATCAGCAGATCACAGTGGACATCTAGAATTGCTGAACAGAAGCAAGCCTCTCTCGGAGGCAGAAACCAGAGCCCCACATCCGTCTCTGAGCTGTGCTCTGCTGAGATTGGCCAAAGTCCCTCACTGCTCTCCACCTCTTGCTGTCTTGACACTGCTCAGCTCTCCTCCTCATCTGGAAATTCAGACTCCTGCCTCTGCCCCCCACACAGACCTTGTTGCCCCATTCGTACCAGACAAGAGCAGTCTCCATTTCTCCACCTTCCGTACATAGCTTAATCCTGTCCTCACTGCAGCTTTTCCTGCACAGCCTACTTAAGCTTGTTTTTCTTATCATTCCTCCTGCAGTCTGAAGTAAAGATGTAATCGCCATAGCTGTGTTGTTACCCTCCAGAAATTACTTTGGCACAGGAAAAAGTACAAAAATACAATTACTTGCTTTAGCTACAGTGGCTTAGAGGGACCCAGTTTTGAAGTGCTACCTATTTTCCAGGAAAACACTGAAAACTTGTACCTACACATATAGCAATCAGAAAGCTCTTGTACTTTTCCTTAAAGAAAACCCATGAAAATGATACTATGTCTTATCTGCCAGAATTATGTAGCATTTCTGTTTCAAAAGCCTATGAGCAGTTGTATCAGGAAAAACATGATGACTCACCTCAAAATTCTTGTGATTTAACAATCCTGAAGGAAGGGCCAAGATGCACAACAATTCTTGCAAATCAAGATGCTATTGACACTGACAGAGAGATGCAACTGGAACCAAAACCTACCGCCACTACTGCAACAAGTAACAAACCTAGAGGACCATTCAGATTTGAAAGCATAAAAAACTGAACTAGCGAGATCCCGAGAGGCCATCTAACCAACCTCCATTCCCCAGGCAGGATCTACTTTCTCTGAATCAGTCCCCAGACGTATGTGCCTAGTCTGTTTTTAAAGATCTCCAATGCCAGAAACACTCCAGCCTCCAAAGGATCTACACCAGGCTTTACTCACTTTACCATTCTAAACCTTTTCATATGAACTAACTTTCTCTTTCTTGCTATATTTTAAGCATATGATTTCTCATCCAATACTTCACAGATACAGGTAAAATATTACCAACTTTAACAACTGCCTTTTACATTCATTTTATCATCCCTCTTCAGTTTCCTCTTTAGCTAAACAGCTCCGTCCATTCAAGATTTACTTGTAAGCCAGATTATCCTGCATTTGAGCATCTTCATTCTTCTCTCTTAGGTTCTCTCAAAATGATCTTTATCTTCCTTTAAGTGAACTTAGGCTGGCCACAGGGCTAATGCCGAGGCCTTAATGCACCGAGTGTGCTGCAAGGATTATTTGGTGCATATTGCAGGCTATATGTAATCCTGCTCATTGAGGCCATGGGGGATTTCCTCCTGGAAACACTCTCCTGCAAGACCTATCCTCAGTGCACTGTAGCGTTTAGTTGCTAAAGGCAAGACTGACAGGAGTGAGAGCAAGCTAGGGGAAGGGAAAAGTTGGAGTTAAGTGTGTGTGTATTTGGTGGTAGACC
This sequence comes from Tetrax tetrax, assembly GCA_009806455.1. Classification (NCBI taxonomy): domain Eukaryota; kingdom Metazoa; phylum Chordata; class Aves; order Otidiformes; family Otididae; genus Tetrax; species Tetrax tetrax. Next base: position 1,689,103 of record WHYT01017504.1, read on the forward strand.
ATAGAAGGTAACACTGTCAGGAGTGTTGTGCAGAGGGAGAGAGATTTTCAGAAGCTAATTGTTTCTCTTAGAACAAAAATGAACACACCTCTGGGATGGGACGAAGAAAGGAACCAGATTAGTAAGAGGCAGAAGGGTGAAGCAAGACAACAGTAGTCAGCAGCATGAGTGAGAATCAAATCTAGTCTGGCTTTGTGCGCTAAGTACACAGGAGGAACAAGTCTTCGTGCCATGAGAAGGTGCACTAAGGAAAAGGAGAACGAAGTACACTGCACACAAAATGGAAAAGTGCCTGACCCACCCACTTCAAAGCAGGAAGCCCACTTCCTAGCAGTCCTGGTATTAAAAAGGGTTCTGTTACTGACCCCTTTCTAATACAATGAGGCTGGCTTAGTGTCCGACTGCTTTGTTGCAGAAGGAAAAGACGACACAGCTAAGTCTGCTGCTCCAAGTTGTCCAAAGGAAAAGCCAGAAGATGCGGCAGAGAAGCTTACAGGTTTACACGCAAGCAACTTAGAGCCCAGTCTAGAATCACCTTCTTCATCCTCCTTCAGCCCAACCTGACTTTCAGTCCTTAACAAATATTTTACTAAACAGATTCAGCGCTACATAGTTGTACAGATATCGCAACAATGGGATTAAAATATGCCTGTCAAATATGGCAGGCATCAAGAATCACTGTCACCCTGTCCTCACATAGAAAGGAAACAAGAAGGTAGAAAGTATCAGGAAAACATGGCCACTGGGCAAACAAAGCAAAGACAAGATGACAATGCTGCAGAAAGAGCAGAGAAATAGCTGGATTATGCTCTAGTATGCCAAGCTCTAGAAAGGCCAAAGTAACTTTGTCATCAGCAGAGAAGACAGCGCTTCCTGATATACAGCCCCAGCAAATCTGTGTGGTATAAATGCAATTTATGTGGACTATAATGTAGTTAATTTATCCCCATAAAGGAGGGTGACATCGTAACTCACTAGACAAGTTCTGGTTCTTACCGTCAATTGTGGTGATAAATTTAGCCCAAGTTTCTGCACCAGACTTTTCATTTCTGGGTAGCTTAAGCTATTCAGACACTAACCATAATGTGACAGTCTCTGTGGCAATCCAGAAACAACACATATCCAGCCATATTTTTTAATTGTGGTTCAGTTTTTTGTTTGGTTTTTTTTCCCCCTCTCTTGTGCTCATGAAAAGTATCAGACTGACAAGACTAGACAAAAAGCCATTTATTTGCTGTCACAACAGATACGCAGCACAGGGAACATTGCCCATGCATCGTTCCCTGCCAGTGTGCATCAGCCTTGGCTCAGGGGGACCCATGTCGAAGAGTAAGAACACAAATCAATTTTTCACGACCAGTCAGAGCCAGCCTTTCTGTAGATAGCAACCATTTCTACCAAGTGCACTGGTAGGTTCTGTCACATGGATGTCAGTCCACTAGGAAATGGACCCAAACTACTCATATTGGTGTCCAAGATGTGCCCTTTTTTTCCATTTCCACAAAAAAAAAAAAAAACCAAAAAAAAACTTGTTTTCATCAGCAAAACATCTGAAGCTGGTATATTTTTTCTTTTCCACATGGATGCTCTATCCATTATTTGACCCCCCCAGGCTGCAATTAACCCAGGGCACACAGAGAGACAAAACCTTTAAAACAGTAGAGGTAGACAAGAACTCTTAACTTATGCTTTAATTTCCATGCACACATCAGGGCTCTCTAAAGTATGTCAGTAGCAAGATTATTTTTATTATAGCTTTACAAATACACATCCATCTAGTTGAAGAACCTGGGGTACATACAAGCTCGATAACAGTATTTGTTGTTTTAAACATGTATTTATTTATTTATCTGCCAAATCAGGTTGTTCAGAAGAAAAAACGGCATGTTAGTAGACTTAGAAAACAGGAGACAGGAAAGTAATGTAATAACTATGAAGTATTCCTTTATCTTTTTCCAGGCTTTATGAAGTATTAAAGTTCCAATGCAGGTATTTCTTTTTCTTGATAAAAAATATAATGAAACTAGAAAATGGCATCACATAAATCCACAAAGGTAACAAGCCTGAAAAATGGTACCATTGTAACTGATTTTCATTATATATTTAAGAGTGTAATTCCACAGGATACGTCTTGCACTCTCCTTTTCTCCCCGTGCTGCAACTTTCCCAGATACATATAATAGCACAGATGATGGTTTAGCAAATGCTCCTGCTTTATCAGTTACCTGAATTTTAACCTGCATAGAAGGCAATCACATCTAAAAGCATGGGAGATAAACTCCAATTTTCACCATGAGAATGTATGTAGTTTCAAGCAAAAGAGCCACCGTAAATAGAGGACCTGTAACAGTTATTAAAGGTCTCATTTTTAACACCTGACTTTGCATAGAGGAATGTGCAGAACATTTGCTAATAGATAAAGCTGCTTAAAACCCTGAGGT
>WHYT01017504.1:1727973-1759899 GCA_009806455.1 Tetrax tetrax
CAGAGAGGTGGTGGATGCCCCATCCCTGGAAACATTCAAGGCCAGGCTGGATGGGGCTCTGAGCAACCTGATCTAGTCAGGGAGGTCCCTGCTTCTTGCAGGGGGGTTGGACTAGATGACCTTTGAAGGTCCCTTCCAACTCTAACCATTCTATGATTCTATGATTCTATGACAGTTATTTCCAAGCAAGTTTAGATATGAAAATGAGGACAATTAATGTCTTGCAGCCCTCTCTTTCTGAGGGACCAGTTTTCAGTTCCAGCCCAAACTCTGTCTGACCCCAAACAAGTCACTAAGTATGATCTGGTTCCTAGTGAAAGGGAGATATCCATTCCTGACCCCACTGGTATACCGGAGAGTGAAAGCCCACTGAGATGCCCAAAGGGTTGTGCAACCACAGAGCCAGAAAAACAGAGCAAACTGCAGCCAGGATACGAGCAAAAGCATCTCCCAACCTAGGCCAGCCTCAGCACATGGACAGGTCCTAATCAACAAGCTTCTAGAGTTATATAATGCTCACTCAAGGGGAATAACTGCCTCCTCCTCTCTCCCATCTTCACCACACACAACCTGCTACCATCCACACAGAAATTCCCATGTATTCATATGTCAGACACTGCTGCAAGCCAGTAATAATGCAGAACACTTCCAATTATGCAAAGAAAGTGGACACTGAAACTTCTCCTAGAAGACATGAGAGCATGAGTTTGAATTATTTCCATTGCTTAATAACAATGACAAATGCATCCTGCCTCCGGAAACATATTTAGATGCATATAAAAAGGGATTGAAGGAGGGAATGATGAGTCTTCAGTATTAGCTCATCAGCCACAGAAGTGTTCACAGAGCTTTCCTGGAGCAATTACCTTCAGACAAGAAAACATAGATAGAAATCAGCAAGTGAAAAAGCTCTCAGTACTACCAGCAATGCTACTTGGCCCTTTGTTATACACAGACCAAAACTGAACCAACTAGGAGGATGAGACACAAAAGAGGTTTCTTTTACTGGAAGGACCAGCTTCTCGCATGTGTGTGCAAGCAGCACCTCTTTTCAGGACAGGTCAGGCTGTCCTAAGCTTCGAGTCCCACTCTCCTACCACCTTCCTATGGTAACAGTTCACATTAAAGGTATTAAAGTGTATCTGCACCTATAAATTCCCAGCTTACAAAAGCCCTAAAACTCAGCAGTTCCCACTGAAAGCATTTGATGTGCTCCTTGACACACAGACACCTTTCAGGTGCCAGACAAGATCCCCCCTCCACGTATCTGCTAGTGGCCTGCCTTGGCCTGTATGCAAAGACAGTGAAAACTGAAGACCATGGGAGCAGGTCGGCCCTCTCCATCCACCACCCAGCAGTGCCATGAGAGGGCAGAAGGCAGGTCCCTCCATGATTTGCCATGATAACTCCAGAGGGGATGGCAGGAAGGCAGGACACCAAGGCACGGCAGCAGGAGCCAGCTCACCTGCCCTACACTGCTCGCAGGTCTGGATAAGCCTGAGCCTAAGCGTCCTTTTGTGACCTGTTAGAGCAAAGCTTTGAGTGCTTCCTCCAATAGTTTCTTATCTCCTGTTCCACCTTTAAATAAGTCTCATCAGATCTTTCAAAGAAAAAAAAAAAAAAAAAAAAAAAAAGCAGAAGCGAGTCAGTCCAGCAATTTTGGCTATTCTTAGTTCAGCACCTCATTCTCACACTTTATAGCCAGAGTTACCATCAGTCTGACACAGCTTATTGCTGTGCTCCCTCTTGTACAGGGCATTGCAGCTTATCAGCTGTTAGCTGGCACCCATTGCTCCTGCCGCCTGTCACCACGGAGAATGGCATCTGGGATCTGACACAACACTGCACCGTATTGCAATACACCCAAATATCCCAATTCATTGAGGCCAATATTGTTCACATCAAGTACTTATGAAAATAATTTTTTATTCTCTCACCTTCAGTGTTGATATCAGAATTAATAAGCAGAGAAATATTTTGCTTTTTAAGTGGTAAATCAGTGAACAAAATGCATAGGTCAAATGACTGCCATTCTGTCAGAGGATTATTCACATATCTGGACAAACACATGTTGTAGGAATAAAATGCTGGTGATAGATCTCCAATTTCTATCAAGCTCTAGTGCCAGCAGACATGATATTCTGTTTTTCTTTTTCCATTGTTGCTAGAATGAAACCACCCATGAAATTAGGGAAATCAACTAGAACTCAAAGCTGGAAGGCATTAATCTCAGCTAAACTACACCACTATCTTCTACCCCTTCTCCAAACTACACAAAATTCCAGGCTCCAGAAAAAATCCTAACTGTATGAACAAAATGCAGAATAACTAGTCTGCATAGAGATCAACAAGAGAAACAGCTAGCTTCATTCTAGTGGCTTCAAAAGCTTTAGGGAACCAAGTCTGCTTGGGATCCCAGTCATGAAATCCTGTACTGGAATGGTAGCTGGAAGGCTCTTGCCAACACTACCAGCTTTCAAACTCCTTTAGCTCAAAGGATGGGGAAGAGGAAGAAAAAAAAAATAATAAATCTTTAATTAAATCAATAGACAACTTTCACTACAAAAATATTTTCTGTTAACCTTTCACAGCCTATTAAATTTTTGCTTTCAAGAAGCAAAAGCAAGCTATAGTATTTCCTAATTGTTTCATACTCCAATCATTTTTAAAATGGATTTATTTTCCAAATACTTTTCAGAAACTGAAGTAGTTTTCAAAACTGAAACTGCTTTCAGAAAACATTTGCATTTTGATGAAAATGTATCCTTTTTCCTTCGCCCCTCCTCTCAAACTGAAACACTTCATTCAGCTTTCTGGTTTGAATTTTACAGGATACAGATGAAAAAATATTGACATTTAGAAACTGCCTTCTGTTGACCCACATTATTCAAAACACTCTTAGTTTCTCTCTTTTTCAGTTTCCACCTGTTACAAATACTCTTCAGATTCATTTCACCTCTTTGGTCTTATCCTTTGTCAGTGCTTAAGAAACCATTTGAGGCCAGGTTTCCTGGCAGGCTGTAACAAAGCGTTCGGGTGCTGACATCCACTCTCAGAGCAGAGTGGCCTTTCCAAGCTGCTGGATTGCCGACACTTTGCCAATGTCACCTCTGGTGTTGTGCAGCACTGGATGGCAGGGCGGGCGTGATGGAGCATTTCTAGAGAGCATGCACATGCACACAAGAGAAAAAAGAATAAAAAAAAAAAAACCCAGAACAAAACAATCAATCACTTCCAGCAGAGATTAATAAGGGAGGTGAGGTTATAAAATGCCAGAACTGCTGACAGCTGAAGTGCTGAGGAATATCTGCAAACCTCTGCAGCTCTTGGCTATGATAATTTCCTTGGCATATCCACCAGCAGCAGCTCAGCTACTGATGCCAGTCACTGTCACTGCTCTGTTCTCCAACACAGGAAAAACACAAGTCACACAACCACAGGGAGGGAAGTTTCCCAAATACAGGGTTTCTGTATCACTGCTCCTTTCTCTTGCCGCTTCACTCTCACATTGCGCTGACCGGATGTACTGTCTGACCACCCACTCTTCCTCCATGCATTCTAATGTCACTCCACCCTTAATTTTACCTCCAAATATTAAATTTACACAATTACTTGTCTCCTTTGACCTCACCGGAGCATGGAAAAGGGTAGGTGTGTGGTTGAATCCTTTAGAGAGCATTACTAATGCCCACAGAGAGAAGTACCACGAACTGAGAATTCAGCTTAGTGAAAGCCAGTGTATATGTTATTTTTAAGTAAACTAAATAAAATATTAAAATTTATGCAATCATACTTTTAGCCATTATCAGTCAGCCATAGCTAGAGGCTAATGCTAGTTAAACAACAGGCTACTGGTGCTGGTCCTTGAATTAATTTAATTACATTAGCCCCAAAGTTCTGCTGCATATCGCTGACATCCTCTAAAAGGGATGCCTCTCCTACAAGCCAAAACAGGTCACAGCACTGGCAATTCCCCCACCCGAGTCAAGGCAGGCTCCCAGTGACATTACCAAGGTTTGCTCTGCCCATCCTACAGGTAGAGAACATGTCATAGAGCTGTTAGTTTGCTACCTTCATAGCTAAAGGTTTTTTTCAAGCAGGTAAAAGAAACTCACATAGCTGCCTGCTGCAATGACTGCTTCAGATGACCAGGGCTATAAATCATCACCATTTGGATGACATATTAGGTGACCACCCCTTACAGGAGGCTGTTCAGGGCACGAGTACACAACCTATTCCAATTCCCTCAGCACTTGGTCACCCCAATATTGCGTGCCCACTTCCACAGCCATGCCAGTTTTGAAGTGACCCAGCTGCTCCTCCAGACAGGGAATTACAGCCCACAAAAGGAACGTGCTCACACACAGAACTGGCTGCTAGAGCCAGTCAGCATACTGTGGCTGGAGCCACTCACCTCCAGGGACCTCACGCCCACACTTAACTAAAGCTACCAGCTTTCAGAATCACTACCAGTAAGAGCAGCTTTAAGTACAGAAGGATCTCCCACTACCCCTAGACATGGACAGCAGCTGTTTACCTCCAGCTCCCAAGTAAAGTCCTGACTAGTTTTCTAATGACCTGTAAAGAAAGTAGCATGACAGACCTGAAAGTTTCCCTGGCTTTCTTGCATTCCAGATATCACCAGCAGTGACAAGAAGCCAGAACAAAGTGCTCCTTGGCTTAACTCACCACTGACACTGCTTTGGCCACAGTGCCAAGATCCCAGCTATGCATCAAATCACCATGTCCTGCCCAGTCCCTGCAGGGGCTTATACATGGGGAAACCTGCAAGAATTCACTGCTCCAGCTTGGGGCACCTCCATCCATGGCAGGGGCAGCACCAAGGAGCAGCAGGACACAGGGTGCTTTGAGAGGTAAGCACCCACAATCAGAGCCGCACCATCTCACATGCCTGCTCTTCACATTCACCCAGTCACTTACAGCTGACTAGGAACAGCAGGATCTTGAATTAATACCAATCAAGGGCAGGAACAGAGAGAGGCCTGAAGTGAAAACAACAGGGAGGTATATAGACACTTTTGTTGCGTTACCAGAAACCCCTGTGAGAGAGAAGCATGGCCCTTAGAAGAAACAGGCACATAACACCTGTGGAGCAGGTTGGGCATTCCTTCTGCTTACAGATCTATGGCATTATACTGAAAGGATGAGTTTCCTCTGGGGTATAACCAGTTGTAAAAGTTCTGCTCTTGCAATGTCCGTTTTCTTCTGTTCATTTACAGAGACACGCTTCTAGTTGTGGTTCTTCTATAGAATAGGGGGAAAGGAGGCACAAGGGAAATATTTTCCTTCAAAACTTCATTTTACAATCAAACAAGGGGGGTGGCTGTAGAGAATAGTTAGAGATCTAGGGGGAAGTCCGCTCCAGACAAAGGGACTGAATCCTGAGTGTGGAAACAAGATCTCTTTTTTCAATTGAGATAAAAGAAGAAGAAAAAAAAAACAACAAAAAAAAACAAAACCAAAAACCAAAACACCACCTTATTTCTCACTTCAAAAAAAAAAGGTCAACGTTAGCCCTTCAGGCAAAGCTACTTCCATATGCTTCATGTACCCTGAACTCCGGCTCTGGGAGCTTTCAACCTTTTGTACGAGAGCAAAGCAAACCATGAATATTTCATGTGTTGCCTTCACTTACTTCCAAGTTCCTTGGAAACTATTAAAGTGCAAGCCTAATAATGTCATCATTTATTTGTCATCTTCCACCTGCTCTTTGCAAAGAAAAGAAGAAAAGAATACCTGGGCTCCCATCCAAAGTCAGGGCAAACACTGTGCCCTACTCCTCAAAAGACAAATCGAAGGTTCTTCCACAGAGAGGTGGGCTAATAATGCAAATGCCCCAGATCAGCTCCTATATGTCCAATAACATTTTTACAATTATCATTATATTCTGAAGGGAAGATAGCATGAAACTATCAACAAGCAGAGCTATTTCGATCTTCATCACCATCTCCTGAAGCAAGCACCTGTTCCCTATGTTTCCAGGAACACCGTTCATCTCAAAACACTTTGAAAGTAGTCAAGGTTGACATACAGAATTATCCAAAAGCACCACTTACATCTTCCACAGGTTAAAATACAAGCTGTTCTGGAGTGAAATGCAGCAGCTGTTTACACACAAGAGTTGCACATGCACACAGTAACAGTATCATCAGGTGAAAATTCTTGGAGGACTGGATCATTGCCAAAAGTCATCCTAGAAAAATACGGTGCCCAAAAATCTACAAAGTGTCCCACAACTTTTATCTAGGAACGCACAAATGGCAGGGACCTCCTGTGTGCCAAAGTCTTCCAGAAGTATCATCAGCAACTATCTCCCATTAATAAAATGCTCCATTTCCTTCACGGTACCTCTGAGAGGAACATTACACAGCCTCACTGCTCTGCACAGAAGCCTTTTTTTCCCCGTTTCACCTTCAGCTTATTCAGTAACAGATAACAGCTCATTGTTCCTGAACCAACACTGCCCTCTGTTTTCAACAGCTCTTCTCCCTCCCTAGTATTTGTGACCTTAATGCAGAACAAGCACTTCCCATTTCTGCCATCCTTTACACCAGTTTTACAAGCTTTTAGTCTCCTCTCATGAGAGGGGATCTCTTTTCCCCAGTCATCTTAGTAGCCCATTTCTGCCCGTCTTGTTCCATTTTCAATTCTTCTTCTTTGAACATGGCTGACAAGAATTATACATCATTTTCTAGATGAGATCTTCCTAGTGCTTATAAATTATTGACAGAGGTTAGTTTTGCAAAAGGCACAAATGGGAACAGACTTGCTCAAGCATTCAACACCAGCAAAGATACCCCCTTACTTGTGCTGAGGATGGCACACAGCTCTGGGGATGCTTGAATGAGGCTGGTAAGCAGACACTGACAGCAACACAGGACTGGCCAAGGCATCGAAGTGCTTACATTAGTCTGGCTACAGACCACTAAATAGGAAAACAAATAATCAAAACCAGTGATGGCAAGTTATCTCCTTCCCTGTGTGCACACACACACGCTAAATATCAGGAACCACTTTCAATCCCCAGGCAATATATTTGAAATACAAAAATACCTGACAAGAGGAAGGGACTGGACCAGCTCAAAGTCACATGCTCATATCCCTGCGTTTCATCTGGAATGAAGTCTTGCCAAATCGATTACTACAGTTTGCTACAGTGGCTCAGCCACATCTGCACCCTGAGTCACTGGGGATGCATCACTGATCTCTGGGAGATGCTGAACACCCTCAGCTCCAGCAGAACTGTAACCCTTTCCAGGCATCACTTTGCCCCAGTGTCTGAGCAGACCACATCAGCTTCCCACCTGGTATACTCTGGTTCCAACCACCTGTTATTAATGAGAGAAAAGCCTATTTCTGAGTGCTGTCATGGCTTTACAACTCAAAACTCAGGTTCTTCAGCTGTTTCAGGAACAAATAAAATACAGCTCCAACTAAGAAGATGTAATAAAGAACTAATGTAACTTGTAAGCTCAAATCTCTCTCTGCAACCTCGACAACAGTATCAATATTCAGCATGGAGAATTCAATAGATGGAAAGCTCAGACGCACTCCAGAGATTTGTCCCAAGAGTCAGACTTCTCAGAGTAAAGGATTGTAATGACTTTCCACCAACATAGTTTAAGACAGGGGAAATCTTTTTAGAAATCAGCAATTTAAAGCAAAATATACCTTGCAGCCCTGTCCCTCCCACTCACTCTCCCTTTCCAGACACTCCCCAAAGTAAAAGGATGAGAAGAAAAATTTATTCTGAGGCAGAAAATATCCAACATGTACAAAATATACCCTTACATATATACACATACAAACTTGGCTAAAAAGGAAAGTTCAAATTCCAGATCAGAAAAAAAACTCAAAAATTTAAGAAAGAAAAAACAACTCAAACAAAAAGGAGGAAAGGATCTTTTTTTTTCTATAGAAAACCAAGTATTTGACAAGGGACCTAGAGAATTTGAGGTGCAATAGTCAAATTGTGCCAGACCCATCACAGAGCCCACTAAGCAAAACTTTTTGGCCTCTGCTGATGCTTCAAAGTTCAGTAGATTCTGGCAACCCACCGTTTTCTCACAAATGAGGGGACTATCACAGCAACTGCAGCCAGCTGGCTGTGAATACAGAGACTCAGTATTATCGGGGTTTTTTTAAGTCAGCATCCGAGTAGAGTAAATGAATACAGGCTTTGCCAAGTGGCTGATAGCTTCACTCGATTTGCCAATTTTCCGTATTTTCTGTAATGCATCACAGGTTCTCTCCTAGCCCTCAGTAATACGAAGTGGAACCACCTTACCTCCCTCTAACACAGCCTTTCCTATAGCACTAGGAGAAACTTGGAAATGCTGCCATACCCTCTTTAAAAGCATATGCACTGCAAATATCTGCCAAGAAGGCATCTTGCAGCCCAGCAGTGCACACTGCCTTAAGCTAAACATCCTTGGGTTTGTACATTCTTCACAGATAGGGCAGCAAGGGGCTATCAAGGCAAGCCACAAAAAACAGAACACAGAATTGAGGTCTTATGTAGTAACTTCTACACTCGGGTTGTGTTTCCTTGGCACAGGTTCCTAAAGGTATTTCCACATCCCTACAAAAGACAAAGCAAGAGGAAGACTTGCTGCACCTTCACATTCACATACTGCGCGTAGTTTGACACAAGCAAAGCCAGCAGGAGCTGACGATGCTGCTGAGGGAACCTGTCCCTCCTGGGGCCATTTTTCTTGAGCTGCAACTTGCCTTTTACCAGTACTGCTGCGTAAGAGACCACACAGAAAAACAGTGTGGGAAATTCCCTCAGATAAATAACAAGCTTTGTTCAGATGCATCAGTTCTGTTCACCTCAGGACCACGCAGAGACTTGTGTGGGAGCAAGCGAGGGGATGGATTTGGGATTGCAAGGAAGCAGCCAGGAGATGAAAAAAAAAGAACACGACCACCTGCATTGGACACAGTTTATAAACCTGGTCTCAGCGCATGTATCTATCCTCTCTAATACCAATGATCCAAGGTTAGATAGGCATTTGGTCTGGATCAGTGGGGCTGCTACATGGCATTGTTAGACTCTGGTAGCCAGTCTCTCTTTACTCAACATATATGCTTTAACAGCAGGTTGCCCATCCTTGGCCTCACAGAGGAAATCAAGACACAAAGCAAACAACATCTCAGCCCTATAGGCTCCAAGCTCCTGATCCCCAGGGCAGAGCACAGAGTGCAGCATGCATCCTACATGGGCTATCTACTGACACAGCACAGCCCCAGAAAGCCACACAAACCTTCCTCATCACATTAAAGTGTCACTGCCGTGTTACAGCATTACATACAGATCTAAAGCATCATACTCCTGGGCTTGTATCAATCTAGGATAAAAAATAAACTTCCTTGCAGCATTTATTATCACATACATGCCAAGCATTTTTCTGACACATCTGCTATTTGTCACAAGGTATAGGACCGCACACTTCATTCTTCTGATCTCCCACCATAGTCCTCATCTTGATGCCTTATACACTCCAAGCCATGAATCACTAAAGATGACAGGGGATGCTCTTATGAGCATCAGTAGAGCACGGTTTTGCGTCCAGGAGAGGGCACCAGCGGTGTATCCTCCAGCCAGGCAACCATCCTCCCATCCATACATGCAATAAAGGGCTCAGCAACAGAAACATACACGGCCGACAAGATCGCTGATGATGGATGAGGTGAACAGAATCCATCTTCTTCCTACAGCTATATTAGCTCTGCAGAGCTCAGAGGAGCAAACAGTGCATTTTCACAGCAAAGGAAAGAGACTCAAGGACACAGCTGGAAAAGTGTGTCTATTGAATACATGGGTGCTATGTGCACTTAAGCGTTCTACTATAGACAAGCTATGCTAAAGGGAGATCTAAAGCAAAAATTTAACATATGCCAATAGAAAAGGAATCTGGGAACAAGGGTACTTGGATTTAATACCCTCCAGTCCCATCATGGCCCTTCATGTACATCCCTTTTCCTTTCCTTCCCTAGTGCTTTTTTTTTTATTATACAGGTCTTTTGAACAGAAATGCATTCCAACAAAAAAAAAAAATAAATACAAGAATGGCCAAAAGCCAACTAAATAATCCAATTTTCCCAATTTTTTTCACTTCTCTCCTACTTATCCATCACCCTTGGAGCCAGGATGCTAAGTTAGATAGTCTTTAGATTGGTCCCAAATGGCCATTGTCACATTCAGCCCTGGTCACTCACAGCATTGTGGAAAAACTTCTTGGCTTCAGTCTCCTGGCCTGACAAGAAGCAAAACATGGAAGAAACTCTTAAAACCAGACTCACTGCGTCCTTAAAAACAAATTACCTGGTCCCCTCCCAACAAGAGAGAAGCAATGCATGTTTTCTCCAAGTCATTTCTCTCAAGCAGCCTGATGTTCAGGCTAGATTAGTCAATAAGGCATGTCCAGGCAGTACGTTTAATTGGAACTAGCCCAGCTGACAGCACTGCAGAGACTTACCTTTGCACAGTGGTTAATTACTACAGAGAGTTTAATAAAGTTTCAAAAGACCTAAACCTTTCCTTCTGTCAATAAGGAATGGGGTTTGTTGCATGCCACCATTATTCAATTAGAAGATGTGCTCACAAGGCTGGCTTCAGTCTCACCTTTGCATGCTAAAGAACAGTGTATCAATCTGCATCTTTGCCTCCGTTAAAGAGAAAGGAGATACTGCCACCATGGCCACATCGCTACTCTACTCTGCCCTCCCTGATGTAATTGGCTTGCAACAATAAGTCTCAGTGTTACACATGGATCTCTTTCTCCCTTTTCCAAAGAAACACAATGACTAACAAAATTTAAGTCAAGCTAGTGCTAAAGGAGACAGACTGACAGGCCCAGGGACCAGCAGCCACCAAGCAGCTCCATCCTAACAGACACCACTTCTCCAGCCGTGTCCTGTCTGCATGTCCAACACCAGGCCTAGAGAAGCAATCCATAAAGGTTAGAGGGCTGTCCAATGGTGAACATCATTTCTTCTTTCCCTCATCGAACACACTTGCATTTGATTCTGGGTCTCCTTTTCTTCTTTCCCTCTTTAAGTCTTTTATCTTTCTTCAGACTATTGGGATAAAAATATTCAAATCCAGGCATCATTTGCTCACCCTGGCAGCTCCCACCCTCTACAATGGTAACAGCACCCAGTAGCACTGCCACAGATAAGGTTCCCTTCCTGCTGTTCCCATTGCAAAGCCCCATCCTCACACCTGCCAAGCGTTTACAGTCTGGTGGGAAAAAAAAAAGAAACCAAAACTTCTGCCACACAGCGTGCAAGCAATGGGTTGTTTGGTGGGGGTTTTAAGCTGATTTATTTCCATTCAGTCCCATTACAGAAGTTGCAGAAGTAGGAAAAGCAAAGATGCACGTTCCGATTGCTCCATTTACATTTCCATAACTCAGCTCACATTACAAGAAAGAACCCAGCAGCCAGTTCACAATGTGGACTGATGCTTTTGATAACTGATGAAAAATCACAAAACGAGGGAGAGTCTGCATTTTTAAGTTCTCTTCACTGCATAGCACTTGCTTATTTAGATTATATAAGGCATTGTTTGCTAAACACAATTTCAGATCACATCGCAGGGTATTTTTCTTTTATCCATAGCCCAGCTTATTAAAGATATACAGGACTTGATGCACTGAAGTTTTCAAGGGTCCAGGAATTTATGGTACATTTTGAAATGAAAATATTATATTCTCTTACACTTCTCTTCAGTTAGTCACAATTTTCCTACAGTTAGTCACAATTTATTTCCTATGCAGCTACCTCAGGAGTAGAACAATGAAGTGGTTAAATTACCCACAGAAACTATACATGAGATCTGACAAAAAGGTGAAGGGAAAAAATATAAAATAAAAGAGAGAGAAGAACTCCTGCTGTCTTTTGTGAAATTGAATAGGACAAAAAAAATTAGTGAGGAAAAGTGTAATTCAAGAACCTCTGGGGTATATTGCAAAGAGCAAGAAAGAAATTAAAAGCAATAAATAAATAGTTGACAATGCCCATTTTAAACCACAAAAAACAGGGTTTGCATGTTCAACGTGAACATGAACTACTACTGTGTTGTCTGGATGGCTATAAAAACAGCCAGCTTTTGTGAATCTGGGTCTCACACCATTATCCTTCCCTCGTTCCTGCGCCTCCCAAGTTGGTTTCTGAACTAGTTACCCACCATGGCAGTAGAAGAATCTGGCTGAAGCAGATCATGGGATCGTACATTCAGGTTCCTTACTGGTCAGTTACAAATTGTGCAACATGCTGTTATTTCCAAGATTAAAATTAAAAGCCGGAAGCTACTTTTTAGCAAGACAGTGAGTCATCAGTTCAATAAAGCATACAGCGGGCTGTAAATTGCGCTGTGTTGTTCTCCAAAGCACAGAGTGCTCCTACTTCACCACTGTGTCCTGTATTTCAAACTGTATGTGGCCCAGGAATGGACAACACAATGGACAACCCCTGGGGTCGCAGCCAGCATTTCCACCCTTGCCATGTAACTCTCCCTCCTGAACAGAAGGGCTTCTTTCACAGCAGGCACCCTAGTTTTACTGCCTCCATCACAGACTTACCAGATGACGCAAAGCAAGTGTGTTCAGGGCCATCACTCCCCACTCCTTGGAAGATCCCTTTTTTGGGATGCTCACCACCCACCTTCTGCCCTGTGCCAGTCTCTCCCTGAACGCAAAGCTGTTTTGCCTGCTTTCCACCCACAACCTTGGGTCCTTTTCTATTCAGACTTGTGAAACAGCCCCTGTAGATGAGGCAGTGATCTGCAAGCTCGAAGCTACCAGCATAACCAGCTCTCACCATCCAGTCGTAAGGGTGAAGATCTGACACCAAGATGTTACAAAAGGAGACACAGGCAGGTCCCCATGTCTGATACAGGGCGACAGTAGCTGCCATCCCAGTCCAAATGTCTCCCTCACTTCTCTGGCCATCTTCTATCCTGAAACTTATAAAGGCTTTCTAGCATCCATGCCTCTGCCTTTTTGCCAAATTTGGCTGAAAACAGCTAATGTGTTTAAAAATAAAATTTAAAAAATAATAAAAAAAAAAAAGCAAAGACAATTGGCATACTCTAGAAGCATACACATAAGAGTCATCTCCCTGGGAAAGTGTCAAACAGACTAATGCTCAAGAAATGGCAGATCCTCCCCTGGCTTCTGTGTACCACTCAGAGGCTGTGGACAATACGAGTCTATAGTCACGCAGAGGACAACAGAGAAGCCCAAGAAGTCCATGCCCTGACCCAGCTGTTTACCCTTTTGAAGCACAAACATAGAGGATTACCTTGCCAGCTAAATCAGTTGAGCCTCTGCCAGAGTCAAAACCTCAGGCACCAGAACACCGATCTCAAAACCAAACAGATCCATCCACGTACCCACGTCTATGCCACAGCGGCAACCACAGCTGTTGAGGCAGCTCAATGCAGCAAGGGAGCAGCACATGTCTGTAACCATCTCTCTGCTCCCAGCATGTTATAGGCAGGGATAATATATTAAATATATTAATAATATAATATAATATATTAAAGGCCTACATCAAAAAAAATCCCCTAAAGCCAGCCTCATAGGCATGAGGCCTAAATCCCCTAAAGCCATGACTCATAGGCAGTGCCCCCAGTAGATTGGGAGAAATTGGTTCAAGTGTCCTGAATTGAGTGACCTTTGTTTTCCCCCAGAAACTGAATTGGCCAAGCAAGCTCCAATACGAAGAAAGTGGCTCTCCTGTGATGCTGAAGGTAAATGATGGATAACAAGAAAACAAAATTTATTTGGGGAAGAGCTGTTTTGCAACAGCATCATGCAGTCATTATCAAATGGGTTTCCTACACATTTGCTTTTTTTAGATGAGCTATTAGTAGCTGATGTCTAGAAGGCTGGCCATTAAAAAAAAAAAAAAAAAAAAACCTTCCAAAACTAGGACAGCCATGACAGCCATTAAGTTCAGAAAGCCACGATGCTGGCCAAACTATTTACACTGTCCTGGAAGCAAAATGTATTCCCAACAAGCTGCCCCCTAGCAAAAGCAGATCTCACAGTATGTGACAAAAATGGAGACAGGAACATGCTGTCATGTACTCAAAAACAGTAGCCTCTGATGAAGCCACATGCTGCCACTGCTTTTAGACTACAAATAAAATCTAACCATGCTGCAGTAGAGGCAGAAATCAGCGTAAACCTCTGGCCTCCATCACAGGGGTATCAGGTTAGACAACCCTGAAGAACATACCTACCTTTGAAACCTGTAGTGGCAGGCTAGTTCAAGCATTTCTTCTCCAAACACACCTTCCTTTGCCTTTCAACAAGCTTTAGAGAAGATGAAGCACATTTTAGGAACTCCATCTAACATCAAGGTGGGATTTGAAGGATGTTTACCCAAGATACAGCCACTGGAGGTTTCATAAGGCTTCCCCCAACTTGCTCATTACTTTGCCATCATTCTTGAAGGATTATATTCTATTGATGAAAATGAACATGCACCTGAGAGAAAATACACCCTTTGTCAGAGCTGTATTTCAATCCTCTTTCAGACAGAAGAAATAGGCAGAAAAAAAAGGCAGGCACATGCTTACCCATATTTTCTTTAGAGCTGCACAGAGACTGGCATAGCTTTCAGGGGGAGGGAGAAGCAGAACAAGGACAGGCCAGGTCAGTACACTTGGGACATGGCAGCATCATCTGAAGGGATACAGCAGAGAAACTCCGCAGCTGGCTCTCAGCTGGTCAGTCCACACACATGCACAGTACATCACAGAGGCACAAGCTCATGTACCAAAAGTATTCCGTCTACAGGAGGTCAGGGGTGTATCTGTACCAAAAACATCCTCTCCGTACCATTCCACTACAACACTTCTACAACAGCACCAACATAGCTGGGCAGCTACCAGCTCCTTCCAGAGCTAGGTCTCTGCACAGGACATGCACACCTAGAAATTCAAACCAGATTTCACAGAAACCAGAACAACTTCATGAAGAGAAGAGAAGGAAAGATCAAAGCTCTATCAGTTAAATAGCAGGGATGCAGAGCTATACTGCAATCCTACTTTTGCATAGCAGACAAAGCTCTCTAATACCCAGTTTCTTTAATCTCTTTAATTTCTGCTCTCATAGTTGTTCTTTTGTCCATGGAACAAAGCCTGATCTACTTATAGATTTACACTTATATAACAATGCTGAAGTGGTAGTGCAGTTTATTGGTGTATTTATTATTAACCGAGTGGACTAGAACACCTCCACTGTGAATGCAGTTTACCAGGATGAGGACGCATCAGAAGAACTGAATCTATGTAGGCAGTAGATGCTGGCAGAGAGGAGGAGGGATGTATTGAGTCACTCACAGCACTTGTATGAGGCAAGTTTCTGCAAGACCTCTGTATCAGCTTTTTGTTTTTCCTTTGCCTAATCCTTAGGGTTAACCAAGGCCAGACAGGCTGCAGAGGGTACGAAGCAACTCCTTTTGGCACTTGCAGAAGACATAGTTAACACCACACTCTAGATTTCTTCACCGCATCTGTGGCAGGGGAACATATCTCTCTTCCTGGACCAGCACCCATTGGGGAACATCAGCTGGATGAGAGCAAACAAGATTTCTAACACAAGCAACACAAAGTCTGGGTAATGAATTACTGGGATACTGGAGAGGGACATTGTCACTTGCAGCAGGACACTCCAGTTGACACCTCTGCGAGACACAGCCTAAGCTTCTAACATTTTCCTCTTGCTCTGCTACATGAGATGACACCATTGTGGCTGTGTATTGCCAGGAGAGACCTTAATTCTGTATATTACCAGGGGAGAACATCATCCTCTAGGGTTCTTTCAAACACAAGGCCATGCTAGGTGGGACACTCCCAACAGCTTCACACTCCAGCCCCACACAGACCCTATAAATCAGAGACAACACACTGAGGAGATGACAGAGGAAGAGAGTATCACAGAGGAGTAGAGAAGCCTTTGCACTGCCAACTTTTCAGATCCAAATCTTAAGCCTTAATCGGGAAGAAGAGAGGTAGCAGAGAAGGAGTCACCCAGGCAAGTCAGAGGAGAGTGGCAAAGGCTGCATATGAACCCTCATCAGGAAAAAACAAACACATCCCGCCATGTGTTCCCCCCATATCAATCAGCAACATTTTGATTGTCTCATTTTAAAGATGAACTTTTAAAACAAATTATAACAAAGCTTATGTGAGGTTAATCACTCCCCGTTTCCTCTGGCATTCATTGTAATAGCACTAATTACAATAAACACATTTAAAATTAATGTGCATGTCATATGCATATATCAATTGCGTTCTAATTTACCATTGATTAACATCCACAGGCTGAATGTGCTTTCAATAACACAAAGCTCTGACACAGCTTAACCCACCTCTGCCTGCCAGGCTGCTCCCACAGCCGTGTAGGAGGCCATGACGGATGAGTCCAACGAAGGAGAAAACACGCAAGCTACCAGCGGTGAGTTACAGATCCAGGCACGCTCCGAGCCTGCGACACACGGATGAGCCTTCTGCCTACACTAAGCCAGCTTCAGAGCCTGTCACTTTGGAAACGGGCTCGCTCTTGCAATTCCAGATCACTGCTCTGCTACAGGATTTCAGATTTGCTTGCAAGCAGGCAGGATTTCATTTTCATTAACGTAGCCAGTTTTTACAAATACCCATTATTACCCGCCTCCCTCCTCAAAAGGCACAATTCCCTCAAAGCATCCACTGGCTTGGCTCTGCCAGAAAGGGCCATGATGACGCACAACCCCACCAAAAGTGGCAGGAACCTTCTGCAGGGTCAGAGGCCAAGCAACATTTTTGCCCATACCAGACCCAAACAGAAGGAAGCATACTGACTAAAGACCGTTTAAGCTGGATTGCTATAATTGCTAAGGTACAGGTGCCTGTCCCACAGTCAGTTTATGTGTCAGTTAAACAGATGACAAATGAGTAAAGGGACACTGAGAGAAGGGCTTGAGCAATTCCTGTAGCTCTAAGATGTTCCCATCCCCAAGCTGCTTGTTCTACCCTTCTGCCAGAGGACACACTCATTACAGCAAAAATAGTGCTCCTCATTCTCACAGAGCTACCTACAGACTGAAATAATTTTAAGTTAATATGCCAAGATGTGAAACACAACCAGTGCTAGATTTGCAGATGACAGCATATACGCCACATCTCTTTCAGAGCACACTACCAGCCTAACCTGAGCGGGGAGCAGATAAGAAGACGATGCACTTTTCACTTCTGCCCTCTCTGCTACAGGCATGACCCCACACTGAAGGAAGGAAGAGACAGAAGTTACAGGCTTCAGCTGATACTGGTGCTTGTCCCTCAAGAGCTCAGTGGCAACACACAGAAAGGACACACACCATGCAGCACTGAAGACTCAGATGAGAGGTAGCAAGTGATTACAGCAGTGTAACTTGACAGCATCTCAACCCATGCATGTGACTACAATCAGATTTGCTCGGGTAGCAAAAGGGGAAGGTTGAATAAGCTGTTGTTGAAGAATAGAGTTTACCAGTCCTGGTGTAGCCATCAGAAAACTTACCACAACAGACTGCTAAAAATTTAGTCCAGTAGTATCATCTTAGATCCCCAGATAACCTAAAGATCTGGCCCTGATCTTGGTCCAGCATCTTTTGATGTTATCTTTCTTAAAATACTTTCAATGACTACCTTTCTGTCTAAAAGTTCACAGAAAGAGTAAATTTCTATGAATATTGGAGCACAGTTACGTACAGATTGATCTGAACTCTTCTCAAAGACTCTGGCCCTAACATTTGGACTTGTCCTATCAGACACCAAACCAATGCCAAATGATGTATGAAGCTAATCCAAACTAACCAGCACATGAAATACTTGTATGAAGGAGTTCCTGAGTCAACCATGGACAAATAATGAGTCATAGGAGGTACACAGGAGATAATTTTGAAGAATGAGTAAACCTGAGAAAAATCCCGAATTGCCAATGAACAATATGCAAGTGGAAAAATACGTTCAACTTACAAAATACATTAATTGCTACGAATTAGTCAGATGGCTCTAGCCACATCAACAAACTGACTGTGGGCTGCTGTTGCAGTCTATGTGTCACAGTTGAGCAATCTGAATCTCTATTAAAGGTGTCTCTGACTTTAATGAGAGTTACTGCAACATATATCAACAACGTACTCTGGAGATACACCCCAGAACAAAATTTAGTGCCACAAAAATAAAGCTGTCTCTCCAATGGAGGACATTTCCCTGAGCACCCCTAGCTCACAGACCCATTGCAGACCTACCAGGGAGACCATGCGCTGATTCGCTCCCAGGGCTCCACATCAGCAGAAAAACAGAACTGCTGATTCCTATTGGCCACTGTCCACAAACTTATCGTTAATTAAAGAAAGGAGACAGAAAAGACCAAGGCTTTGGCCAGCTCAGAGAACTCAGCCACTCCTCCCTTTGCCCCTCCAGCTGTTGAAACACTCCGTACCCCCAATCCCTTCCTAATAATCAGAACACCCACAACTCCTCTCCACTGGAAAAACAAACAAAAAAAAACCAAACCCACACAGTTCATCTCCTGTCCATTTAAGAAAATCCTTTGTTCATATGCATTGTTCAACCACCAAGTCACACCACCAGTTCAGTTTCTTAAGCCCAGCAGCATAAACGAACGCAGAGGCTCCTGCAGCCCATGTATAAAAACCTGTAACCTCCTGCCTACCTGAAACCAGAACTTCCCCAAACACTGAAGTCCCTCACAGCAAGGAGCAGTATTTCTGAAGGTTCAAACACAACACATTGGTTCAACAAAGACGGGCACCTTCTAACATTTGGTACACATTTGCTATATCTCTTTTCCCACTTCTAGGCCACACAATAAAACCTAGGACTGACAGATGCACAACTTTCTCTGCAGCACTAACTTTCTGGGGATGCATAAGGGCACAACGCCACCTTACAACCTCTGTCTGCAAATCCTGCTCAAGACGTTCCCTCTGTGTTCACTCCCATCCTCTCTACAGTAACTTACCATCCTCACAAACATTCCTGGGACTAAGTTTAGATTTAGGTTCTACTCACTCTCCCCTCCTTTTGAGTTTTGACTTTGACAGATTGTCAGCAAGTCGTGACAAGTACAGTCCCAAAAACAGTGGCATCAACACAACTGAGAGGAACAACACCCAGAGGTGAGGATTTCAGAAAGGCAGGAATCTCCTAAACCAGCTTTGTCACACAAAGCATAACAACATTATACCCTGAATTCCATATTTCTGAGCCCTTTTATATCTAACCCTCCTCAACCCAAGTCGTCTTAGAAGAAACCCAAGCCCAAATCATGCAGTAGATTATTACAATGGGTTTTGTTTACACAGCTGAACAAAACTGACCCTAACTTCCAAGTGTGCCTTTACTACCTTTATTTTCCTGCAGTTTTTGCCAACCTCTGGGTATGGGGACAGATGCGTGCGTAGGATTGTACAGCTTTTTTCTTTAAGTTCTAGTCATGTTTAGTGCTACACAACTCATTGACAGCAGACTGACCACTAGCCAAAGAATATTGTTCTAACTCCTTAAAGCCACCAGTCCCTGACCCCAGTTCTGCCCAGCACGTTATCTATCTCAGGCAGGAGCTCATAGGTTTTATGACTACCTGCAGTCACATAAAAGCCTGAGGAACATCTCCCTGCAAGATCAAAGTAAAATAAAGCCACTCAAGTAATCCCTCTCTGTGTGCCAACACTGGGACCCATATCCCATGAGACCCATTGATTCATCTAGTATTGGACCCGATACATATAACCAGCCCTTAAATCCCAAATGAGTAATAAACCAGCTAGCTGAAGGCTCCCACGATTCACTGGTAGGAAGCGTAGTCAGTATTCAATATCCCACATCTACTAACAGACCAACTAATGCATAATGCCAAATGGATCCATTTTCACAGCACTGCTTGAAATGCAAAACATTTAGTCAGTCTGGAAAGGACTTTATAGTTATCAAAACAGGGAGGGGAGAGTATGTATACCTTTTTGGACCAGATGCTCAAACTCTCCCACCTGATAACCATACAGCTCTAGCAAGACCAGTCCAGCTAAAAATAACAGTAGTCTTGCACCCCTCCTGCCCAAGCAAAGTCTGGAAGTAGTTCCTGATGAGGCTGGGGAAGCTGAAAAATACCTGAAAAGTCAAAGAAAACCAAAGGAAACTCACCTCCCCCATCACTCACACTAAAAAAGTAGAAGATCCATAACCAGCAAGCACTCATATAAGTACAGAGCAACACTTACTGAAATCAAAAGAGCTGATCTGCACTTAACCAGCTCTGAGCTAGGCTACAAATGAAGCATAGCTGCTAAATTGTCACCCTTAAACTCCCAAACTCTCTACTAATTTTCCTTACAGTCTGTGCTGGGTAGCTCAAAAACTACCTGTGATGGCCAGAACTTCAAGCAATGACCTCCAAATGACTTGTAAACAATTTTCAGGACTGCTCAAAACTTCAAATAAGCACATACCACAATGCAGCAGGGCCATTTTGGCCCAAAAGATCCCAATCCTTCCAGCCACTGATGAGACCTAGATGAATGGAAGCACCAGGAAATGTTTCTTTTTTATTTTTTTTTTTTTTTTTTTTTCTCTCCCCCTTTCCATTCTCATCAGTTTTTGGCTACCTACCACTAAGAGACTGCTACCTTTTGAGACATAGCATTCTCCCAATCAGTGGGGAACACCAGGGCAATCTCATCCAGAGATGCTTCAGTTGAAAAAGTGGAAGATCTATAAAGGCAGACAGGGAGGATAAGCTTTGAAATACAAGTACAACACAACTAAACAGCACAAATGGCTGCTCAGTGCAGGAATAAACCAAGGGCTTGGTTATGCAGCCACTTCGACATAGCACAAACCCAAACTGCTGCCAGAAATAGCAATCACATGCCCCTTGATATTCATTCCCACTGCAAAGCTTGTACTAGTCCTGGTAAGATGGGTGATGAATTTGCAGAGAGGAAGAGATAACTGAAAACTACACAGACAAGTTTGGGGTTTTTGAGTCCCCTACCTGATGGATCAGCTCCCTGGCCTGGCTGATGCTGCCCCAACCGCGGCGCTAGCCCAGGGGAGGCCACGGGAACAGGCTGCCAGGAAAGAGCCTCTGCTGGCAGCAGACAGCTGGTGTCAGACAGAAACAGAGTGTAGCAATAATCTTAACTTTTCCTTTTAAGAAGTGTTCCTGTCATGGAGCCTTCTATTAAACTGTTCATAACATTTCTGAATGCACTATTCCGTAAGATGGAAAAATGCTATTACGGTCACATTACCATCATGTAACCATTAGGACTAAAATCCAATCCATGCTAAAAAAACTCCCAGAAAAACACTGGATTCAAATGATCTGAGTTTTGCTGAAGACCAGTGAATATATGGCTTGGACTCACGGCCAGATATGAGAGTGACAATGGGAGAGCACTATTCATTCTGCTTTCAAGTCTTTCACTGTAATGCTTTATGAATATATTTGCCCAAACTTCAGATGTTTTATGTGAGGGATTTCTAAAAGGGATACAACATGTAATGTACTGCCGGACAAGCTGTTGGAAGGACTAAGGTTAGAGAAAGCTCAAGTAATCAATAAATACAAGGAGTTATAAAGCACAGAAAGCACTTAAAAACACTTCAGTACCTAAATATTAGAGCTTGTTAATAATTTTCCTTCTAAACATCTTTCTAACAGCACATGCCTTTGACCAAAAGCAAACATTTCTCTGTCCTTTTGATCTAAACATTTTGTCCTTCTTCCAGCCATGAAAGACTAAACTGTTTCCCCCAACTGAATACAAAAGAACACTTCTGTTAAATACTATTAAAAAAATACAAAACCAAAACAAACAACTCACACTACAAATCCCGCAGCATTTCAAACAAACTCACAAAAGCGCTTCACAAGCTTGCACACACTTTCTTCAGTTTCTTCTCCAAAATAACTTGAGTAGAACCAGTCAAAATTAAGAAAAAGAAGGAAGAAGCAAGAAATAACTCAAACCCATGCGCATAATGAATTGCTGACAAAATCAGTGTATAGTTACCAATTCAGCCTTTTAATGTTCCTCCTGCCCTGCAAAATAATAGCTTCTTTTTACTAAAAAGTTGTTTGTTTGGTTGTTTTTTTTTTTTTTAAAAAGGCAGCAAATAATTCAAAGGAATTCCCCCTACCTGTCTTAAAAATCAACTACAGGGCAATACAAACAGTAAAAAAAGCTATAATCTCAAAGAGTAAGGAGGATTGCAAACCATAAAGCTTCCCATAGGGGTCTTTGTGTATTTTGGAATGATACGGAAAAAAAAAAAAAATCAGAACTCCCGAGATCATACATCTAATCACCAAAACAGCTTCCCAGAGCAGCAAGGTGACAAAATCCATTTGTGTTTCTTCTTTTTCATTCCAAAAGGGGAAGCTGAGGAGGTGGTGGCAAGAGCTGCTCTTGACTGCATGACAGGGCAACAGCAATGAGCAACCTGATCCAGCTGAAGGTGCCCCTGTTCACTGCATGGGGGTTGGATCAGGTGACCTTTAAAGGTCCCTTCCAGCCCAAACCATTCTATGATTCAATACACAACAGAAATAAATACTCACAAGCCTTTATGAACTAATTCAGGTCCCTGGCTGCTCCCATTCCAGGTTCAGTGCATAAGGTGTCATATAATGCTACCTGCACTGATGGGAGCATCCATTCCCTCAAAGCTTCGAATACCAGGTAAAGAGCTAGAGCCTGCAAGACCTTACAAAATTTTGTGAGAGAAACAACCTAGTCATCTGGCAAGAAATTAATCACTTTCCTTCATGCCTTACCATGTTCCTAAGGCTTGTGGTGTGCAATGAGGAGTGTGCATGAAGGGCTGTGGAAGAATAGGACAAGGCAGGGAACCATCGTCTTCTCTAACAGGCATTCATTAAGAACACCAAATAAACTGTGCTTGCAGTGATCTCATTTTCTGCCATCGCTCTATCAAACAGGAATGATTTAGCTCCACAGCCCTATTCTCCACTCCAAAGAATATAACTCAACTGTGTAAATGAAGAGCCAGGTAATAAAGGACCATCAATTCCAGCCCCCACTCAGCACATGACCTGGAACACATTCCCAAGCACCAGCTGTTTCAGGGACCCAGAATAGAAATCCAGCTGTTCCTTTTAATCCCCCTCCCTCAACCACTACCAAAGAAGAGAATCAGTAATGTACAGGGTACAGGATTAGGTGTCAGTCACTGGATGCCCATATGTATGTTTTCACTTGGCCTCTGGTATCTGAACCCATCACTTCAAGCACAGGGCTCTGGGTTCCAAGAACTGCATATATGTGTGCACATGCACACATACATGTGTCTTGTACCTGGTTTAAAAAAAAATAAAACAAAAAACACCTTTGAAAGCAATATAAACAGTACTCTAAATTTGTCCATCTCTTTTTAGGAAGAACTCTACAGATCTGTTTGCTTAAATATGGATATAGAAGTCTTGCTTTCAACAGCTAATTGACCCAACACCTTCTGTCTCTGGAGACAAGAATCTCATGCCAGCCTCCAGGAGTCAAGCCTTCCTTCACGGTTCACCCTGAAGACAGGTCATTTCTACTTTTCTCTACATAACAAAAGGTGTCTCAGTACATGCCATCATTTCTGTGAAAGATCAACAGCAAGATCACAAGAGAATTGCCAAGAGCTTCCTGAAAACATTTGATTTTCATCTCCATTTTCCATCTCTTGTTGCTATTGATCATCTTTACATCAGTGATATCTCTTGTGACAGCTCATCAGAATCAAATATCTGTAGTTTATTACAGCTGGGATGATTGTGAACTTCAGGGAATAAGGACAAGATGCGTAACCTTAAGGAAACAAAGAGGCCATACAGTAACAACCTTAACTTGTAATGCTGAGCAAAACATACGGAAAATTCAATGAGTAACTATTATCAGAAAAACATCATTTGCTCCTAAGAGCATTGGTGCAAGCAAAGCGGAATCAGACGTGCTTGGGTACAACAGTCAAGTGGGAATCTGCTGGCTGTAGCAGGAGCCAGTCAGTAGCATCACTGCAATCTCAAGCACTTTATATGGGTCTCACAGAAAATCATCTCATTATGCTTCTACAAATTACTAATTCTACCAAGTGCCAAGGTTAATAAGGCTCCTGTCAATATCAGTGGTTTGGCACACAGGACTACAATACTCGGAGAACCAACCTCCACCAATATTATCAAAATATGTGAGAAATACAATGCGAACGCCTCCTTTTCCCCACTCCTAGCACCAGGTAATCCCTACCCTATATGCATGCTGCAACTACAGCTGCTCAGAAGTTTCTGACAGCTTCCCCCCAGAAAAAGCACCAACTCAACATGCTTTGCAGAAGCACATTTATTTCAGTAAGCCTTCTGCTGAAACATAAGCCATCCTCCCAGTCCTCGGCCAACCGCTAGAAATCCACTGTCATACGGCACAATGCAAAGCTCATGATGTAGCTAAGTCTTCAGAGCTTGAACTATTCAGGCATCCAACACACACAGCTCCCAGGTAGCTCTCCCCATCGTGCGCTTTACAAAACCCAAGCATGTCAAAGCCTCGAGAGAGTCACATCAGCTGGCCCCTGACCCTGTACAACCTAGGGAATGAAGATACTGCAAGTCCTCACACAACTGCATGGCAGGGCCTCCCCAGGGCTCAGATGTTCACATGACAATGCAGAGATATTCCTTCTGCAAAATTAACATCAACAGCACTATAAAGGATTTCAGAGCAGGCTTTGGAAAGCTTTTTTTAATGTTATGTTATCCCCTCTTTATTAATCACTTTTATTCTCCCAAAGCCTGAAGAATCAAGTCTCCAGGCTCTTTACATCAGAGACCATATATGCTGACCACAGTTGGAGTAAGTAGGTAAAACTCACAAGAAAGATAACCCATTCTGATGTAGACATCATAACACACAAAAAGTGAGAAGATGAAATACAGAACACTCCCAAGATGGCAACAGAATGGCTCCTAAAACAGCAAGTTTTTCTAGCTTCTCTCAAAGCATCAGTTAGTTTAACAGCAATACAACTAGACAATAAAATCCAGCTTTTAGAATTCCCAGTCACCAAACCCTCCAAACAAAATGAATTCTTTTATTTCAACCATGAGCACATTTTAGGTTGGTAGCCCCTAGGAAAAGGAAGTACAGCACACTACTGCACTGGCTGTCACACTCCAGAGCAGAAAGTAGCCTCATATTTTGCTAAGGACTTTTTCCGCACACTTATGTGGCCAGTTAATAAACCGGTTTCCAAACTTGCAGTCAAAGTAGCATTCTCAACTCTGCCACCTTCAGTTACAATGAAGCAGCCACACCAAAGTGACACACATTTTGCTGATAGGTAGGGTTCCACAAGCAGTTACCGTACCTTGAAGACCACCGCAGTTTGGAAAACACAAATGAAAGTTGGCTAAACGTTGCACCAATGTTAATTAGCTAACACAAGAACCTGTTTGACTTCACACTGAGTTAAGGCAAGGTTGTTCAAGCAGAAGTCATATACCTTGTCTCGGCTGAGACAGGGTAGCTCTTTAAATCATCCAAATCTCATTGCAAGACCACATCTTACAACCCTTAAAGCCTCAGTGTTCCATAACTAAATCCTTTGCTAAATCAAAGATTAGGAAAATTGTCTTCCTCTGGGGATCTATTACAAAGAATCAGCAAGAATAACTATACCTCCATCTTCCAGAGTAGAGGAAATCAGAACTATTTGACTGGTGTCCCCAAGACTCTTACACTAAGTGACTTCTCTTCTTGTTGCTGTTTGATCCCTGTGGGTGCAGCAGAATCCAAATGGTCAGAGAATTGCAAGATAATGACAGTCGTAGGCAGTCACCAATTTGTAACAGCATTAATGTCACAAACCCCTTGTTAATAGCCAAGAGAGAAAAAGAAAGCAGCGTTCAGTACTTCATAAAACTTGCCTGGTTTGGGATTTTGGTTTTGCTTTATTATTCAGTTGAATCAGAGTGTTATGTTGCTGCAGCCACCAGTGTTTAAGAGAGTAATAGAGCCTGACTCACAAGAAACACCTTAAACAGTGCAATTAAGGAACATTTTGAAAAACCAAAGAAATAAGATTAGTGCCTCCAGGAATTAATCTTCAAACTGCAGCAAGAAAGATACATCAGAATAATGAACTAACATCACAGCCCTTTATATCAAAGATATCTTGGCACCAAAAACATCACACATGCCAGCAGACCTTAGATCATTCCCATAAAGGCAGCTGGAAAGAGTCTAGGGACTTGTGAGTGGGCAGGGCAGTAGAGGAAATAAGTGGTCACAAAAAATGTGAACTACAAGAAAATTCCAGTTTGGGAGAAGGGGAGAGACGTTCCTCTGACTCTCTCTCTGTAATAGGTCTCAATGCATCACATGTATCCTGGACGAGTGTCCTCATTGCTCTCAGACACCGCAAAGATACAGACTGAGGAGTTTGGGGAGGTAAAAAAAGCAAAAGTAGCAGGCTGCAAGATGTCAGCTCACAGACCCTGTAGCATGCAATTCTGTTACCCAGAATGCAGATATAGTGTTACGCTGCTGCTCATTATCTCAGAATCTCACCTTGCAGGGGGTTGGATCCCCTTCACCAAGGGCAGATCGTGCCTGACCAATTTGGTGGCCTTCTATGACGGGGTGACAGCATCAGTGGACAAGGGACGGGCAATAGATATCATCTACCTGGACTTGTGCAAAGCTTTTGACACTGTCCCACACGACATCCTTCTCTCTAAACTAGAGAGGCATGGGGTTGATGGACGGACCACTCAGTGGGTAAGGAGTTGGCTGGATGGCCACACTCAGAGAGTGGTGGTCAACGGCTCAATGTCCAAGTGGAGACCGGTCACCAGTGGCATCCCTCAGGGGTCCGTGTTGGGCCCGGCCCTGTTCAACATCTTTGTCAGCGACATGGACAGTGGGATAGAGTGCACCCTCAGCAAGTTGGTCGATGACACCAAGCTGTGTGGTGCCGTCGACACGCTGGAAGGGAGGGATGCCATCCAGAGGGACCTTGACAAACTGGAGAGGTGGGCCCGTGCCCGCCTCCTGAAGTTCAAGGTCCTGCACATGGGTCGTGGCAATCCCAGGCACAAATACAGGCTGGGCTAAGAATGGATTGAGAGCAGCCCTGAGGAGAAGGACTTGGGAGTGCTGGTGGATGAGAAGCTCAACATGAGCCGGCAATGCGCCCTTGCGGCCCAGAAGGCCAACCGCATCCTGGGCTGCATCAAGAGGAGCGTGGCCAGCAGGTCAGGGGAGGCGATTCTGCCCCTCTACTCTGCCCTGGTGAGACCCCACCTGGAGTACTGTGTCCAGTTCTGGAGCCCCCAACATAAGAAGGACATGGACCAGTTGGAGAGGGTCCAGAGGAGGCCACAAAGATGATCAGAGGGCTGGAGCACCTCTCCTATGAGGACAGGCTGAGAGAGTTGGGGCTGTTCAGCCTGGAGAAGAGAAGGCTCTGGGGAGACCTGACAGTGGTCTTCCAATACCTCAAGGGGGCCTACAAGAAAGATGAGGAGAGGCTGTTCAGTAGGGCTTGTTGTGACAGGATGAGGAGTAATGGTTTTAAAATAGAGGGAGGTAGATTCAGATTAGATATTACGAAAAAATTTTTTACAATGCGAGTAGTAGAACACTGGCACAGGTTGCCCAGAGAGGTGGTGGATGCCCCATCCCTGGAAACATTCAAGGCCAGGTTGGATAAGCCTCTGAGCAACCTGATCTAGTCGGGCATGTCCCTGTTCCTTGTAGGGGGGTTGGACTAGATGATCTTTGAAGGTCCCTTCCAACTCTAACCATTCTATGATTCTATCATTTTTCAGTCTTTTCCTTTTAGCTCTTCAGTGCAAACAGTGACCTCTTCAACAAGAGTGATTGAGTCAGTTTTACAGTAACCTACTCCAGGTGCGGTTGTGACATTTCAGTCCAACAAACAGGCTTATTCCACTCCCACATCTCCCACATGGAAGATACTTCCCGACTGTGTGAAGAATCCCTTTCTGTGTCAGCATACAGATCCTGCTCAGAGTAAGGAAGAATTCTACCGAGGTAAAATATTTGGTTGAGAATAGATCACGAGCCTCTCATAGGAACACTTATTTAAAAGAAAGAAGCTGATTCACTGAATGTCAGTCGTTTTAAAGTTATCTCACTAGTCCCACAGAAAGATAAGGAAGGCCACTCTGAGTCAGAACAAGGGTCCATTTAGCTCACTATCCTGTTTCGCAACAATGGCCACTAGTAGCCACCCAAGGAAGAATGAGGTCAGGCTAAGTATATATAGCATTAACCCTAACACTCTCACAATATGTGGCTATTTTCAACTAAAGAGATTCTTTGAGTTCTTTTTGGTGGCTGAGGCTACAACAGACCAGCATGACAGTTTACTATAGCTGAACAAAACAAACAAAAAACCAAACAAAGAACCCAAACAAACAAAAAACCACCCCAAAAAACCAAACAAAAAACCCCAAACAAAAAAAAAAAACAAACCCCACCACCCAACCCAGAGTTTCCTCCTGCTGTGGCTTTATTTCTGAGACCAGAAATGCCACGAGATTCCCTTTGATCTTTGCACAGGCCCTAGAGGACAGCTGGCTTATTATGTCATGTCTCCAGCAAATAAAGTGGTCTTGTAGCTCTACAAAAGCTGGTGCTCTCTGTCCCCATCCTGTCCAAACCAGATAATCATAGAAGATTTTACACCTGCATAGATCTGGCAGGTCATCTATCTGTAAAACACCCTGCCTGCTGCCTGGATCACATCTGTTTAAAGATCCATTTGAGCTTTTCCATCTATCTGGTGCTTTGAAATCAAAGGGCACAGACAGGCCAATTATAAATAATTAAGTTACCACACATAAGAAATTACTGTTTCTCAGATGAGTAAAGGTAATTGGCCATACGCACGCTCACAGACTAGTCCCAACGGCCAAGTGAATTGGTTTAACTTGCATTTTGTGGTAACACGTTTTGCCACCTATTTGCAAGGGAGTAAAAGAACAACCATGGTCAGCTACCACAGCTCAAGGTAACAGTTGTCTGTGGTTTAAGATACCCACAAGTTACCAGTCAACCCTCATGGTGAAACCGTTAGAGTTTGTCAGTGTCACTTAGCACCACCTCAGCAAACAACTTACACTTCAGAAACAAAACCAGTTTAAGCAGAAGCAAAGGCCTTGCTACTTATTTAAAGACATAGAGAAGAAATGTAGCAGGGGGAAAAAAAAAAAAAAAAAACACTTGCTAATTGTTCCTTCTCCAGATAATTAACCTAGAAGCATACCTGAAACTATATATTTTATTTTTCAAAGACACAGAAACTGAGCACATGAATACCTTTAGTTTTACGTCAAAATAGACTTACAGCCTCCCTTGCAGTAAATTACCCGGGGAAAAAAAGTCACATTTTTGAGGAAAATGACTGAAAAAAAAAACCAACTGTGCAATGCTTGGCTACAAGATGAGAGCAACCAGCTGGGAGCAGGGGGAAACATCCCCAGAAATACTGGATTTGTATTATTTTAGGGTCAGCTCTAATCCTAAGAGGGTAAATGGGTCATAGCAATACATGAGAAGAAACAGCTCTACAAAATTCATCACTCAATAACATCCTGCCTTTGGCACACTTCAATCAGGCTGTGATGAGAAATGGGGAAGAGACAGACATGCACATGTGGTTGCTATGGAGTTAAAGACTTGAAGGAGATACAAGAAATCAGCACAACTGCCTAGAACAGTTAACTCTTAAAGTGCCTCTTTCTAAACATCTCCCTATCCAGCCAAATTCATGAATACCCATGCTGACAGAATCCTTTTAAATACTCAAGAGTTCCCATCAAGAGTCAGAGTCCAAGGACCAATATCCACCAAGGAAGTACAGACACTGTTAAAAAAAAACCAAACAAACAACACAAAAACAAAACAAACAAACAAACAAAAAAAACCAGCTGAGACTAGCAAACAACAGTCAGTTGCTACAGAAGCCAAGTAAGGGTTGAGCAGTTAGAGGATGGAGGTGGACATGGGTGGAGAATCATGCTTTACAGTGTATCATCACCTTGTAGCTCAATACTCTGCTCTGCCAGGAAGAAGCGAGCAAAAGTAATCGCTAGAGATCCATGCAGAAACTGATTTACCCCAAGATGACAAGCAGGGGCATTACCAAAAAATTTAAAACATCTGCAGTTCACATGTCAATTTGACATATTTGAAAGGCACTGAAGTCCTAAGAACCCAGGCACATCCATTCCTCAAGAACACACATCTTGAAATTTTGCACTTTTTCTGTCCATGGCATGGATGCCCATGGCATCATTCAGCACTAAATGAAAAAAAAAAAAAAACCAAAACAAAAAAACGTACTTGCTCATGTGAGCACACAAGACTCACTCACAGGCAAGGAGTGGGACAGGGCTGGCACAGGACACGCTACTGAAGCACAGTTTGCTTCAAAGACTAAATAAGGAGAAATTTCTTGGAAGACAATCTCCTGAAGCAAAGATTTTAGGAGTAGGAAAAGGGTTCTGGCAGACCAGGCAGATGAGGGGAAAAAAAAGCCTGAAGACAGTGCCAGACATGCTGGAGCTGATGACTGAAGTAATGAAGCACATTTCATGGATAATCCAAACAGCTGCTCCCAGATCACAGGAGGCTGCTGCATTTCCAACTCCCTGCGGAGTTTCCTGGCGAGGTGCATATGTGTGTGTATATATATATATATAAATGTAGATCATCAGCAAAGTTTCTATTTCCTCCTGCCTACTTAAGGCAGTCTTTCAGCGTGCATCCTCCTACACCACTATTTTTACCTACTCCTAATCAGTGTGTTCTCAAACAGAGAGAGACTCAAAGAAGAGCAGTTCAACTCCCTCAGCACACAGCCCACGACACAGTGAGTAATACCTGAGTGGCAGCTCTTCTCCCAGTACCCGGGATGTCGTGCCTTGTAGAACACGAGGGAGAGCTGGTGGTCAAGGCCTGGGAGATTTCTTCTCATTCATGTGATTCTGAGCTTGAACTGAAGGCTCTTTGGGCAGAGATCATTAGCACCACAGGGAGTCAAGCAGAGAGGACTGGACCCAAGTCGGAGCTTTGAACTACTAACACAGTAAATAATACGCCTGACAATAACCAGAAAAGCTGGGTAAACTTATGTACTGCATCGTTTTCTCCTCTCCTTTTTTCCTCCTCTCACCATAAAGCTTTCAGCTTTCACTTTGAATGAATCACATTTCATTGCTGGACCCAGACATGCCTTATCTATCATGAGCTCTCAGCCTCACAGCAGGCATTAACCTGTGGGCAAAATTCCCAAAGGATCAAGGTCCTCAGTCCTTGCAAGGAGCCCCTGAGATTTACGGTAACAAGAAGCCTGAAAACACCAAGTAGACGGCACCAAACCCTGATGCCAGATGACAGCTCACTGATTAGCAGGCTGCTGTCTCAGCTCCTATAAAGGCCTGTATCAGCCTGCCAGCAAAGCCGCTTATTTAAGCGGGGCCATTTTCAAGTGTGCGACCCCACAGAAGTGGTGTGTTTGAGTGGGCTACAGTGACATCCTCTGCAGCAGCACAACCCCTGATGGCACTGTGCAGGACAGACTCTGCTGTGCTCAAGGGTCAAAGCATCCACATTCTGCAGGGAAGCCAGCCTCCTGTAGCAGGGACCTTCAACGGGTATCATCTTCCAGCCTGAGGCAACAAAAACTTGATACACATACTTTTTGCAGCCACTGGATAATAAGCAGCCTTAAAATTAAAAAAAAAAAAAAAAAAAAAAAAAAAAAAAAAAAAAAAAAAAAAAAAAAAAAAAAAAAAAAAAAAA
>WHYT01017504.1:1769777-1787949 GCA_009806455.1 Tetrax tetrax
AAAAAAAAAAAAAATTGCTCAGAGCAGCTGTTTCTCCAGCAAGCGCAGAGCAGTGTACAAGGCTACAGCATAGCAGTTTTTAAAAGTCTGTTTTGCTATTTTATTACAAACTGTTCCTTCCCTCCAACTTCCATTCAGGAAGGTGGTTGTGACCTCTCAAAAAAAAAAACAACAAAAAAAACCCAAAAAACCAGCCCCTCATAAGCAGTGCAGATACTTTGCAAAGCAGTGAACTGAGAGCACACAGTTGCCCGAAAGACTTTGAGAGATACTGTGTGCAGCAGGAATAGACACCCATCTTTTCCCAGAACCAGCACAATAGCATTTAGAATACATTTTCACACTGAGGTTTTAATGAGGAATATTCCAAAAGAACAGAGTCTTGGCAAGTCCAAGTCAGTAATTCTCACCCTAAAATGTCCAAATCACCAGCAGCCAACGAACATCAATGTCTGCAATGCTAATGCTGGCAACAGGGCACACGCTAGTGCACTCCAGCAAATTTGCACTTGAACATCCAAGTTTCCCACCAATAAAAGACAGGGAGAGAGATATTTGCCCACAATGTGGGCTATCTTCCCCTCTCAAGCGGCATACCTAGTCCTGTTCCTCACAATTAGGCAACTCATTTCCAGTGTCCTAAGCTCAGAACAATGGAAAAGAAAACCCAAGAAGAATGAAAATAAATAAATAAATAAATAAATAATAAAAACAAGAAATCAAGGGCCCAAAACCAAGGAGATATATAAAGACTCACACTGGCAAATCTAAGGCTGTACACAGAAATATTTACATTAGGATCCTGTTCACATTAGTATAAATCAAGCTCTATTGGAGCAACACCAGCATAAAATCAACATAAACCAGAGTGGATTTTGGACCATGAACACCAGTTGAATAGTATCTCTTGAAAGGATAATATGTATTTACTGACATCCTTCCTACCCTCTCAGTTAATGGCAGGACAGACCATTTAACCAGTGGTCTAAAGCTTTGGCTTGCATGACAGCAATTTATGCACCCTGGCAGGTGAGAATGACCCGTTCAACTCCATCGACCTAAATAAGCAGGAGAAAAGCCTCCTGATGGCATTTTTCTGCCCAGCTCTTGTCTGAGACAACCCCAAATATCATTCAGCCACGTCACAGCTAACCTGAATTGCCCATGTCCCAGGTACTTGCACACTAACTCCAAATAATTGCCTTCCTCCCTACTCTCCCAGTGGGGGTTAGACTTAACCACAAAGCAGCACAGCATCAAAATACTGCTTAAGTTCCCAGTAGTTATGCATGTCTTGCTCAGAGGACTTTTATTTTTTTTTTTTCCTTCTGGTGCTAATTCCTTCCATTACGTTAATTCTCTGTCCCTGCCCTGGGCAGGCGCTACCATGGCAGAAGGATGCACAAGGAAAACGCATCAGTACAAGTCAAGCACAAGCCTGCCTCTGGAGGGAGAGCATTTAAATAAGGAATGAACCTGAAATAGCTACCAGCTTCCCTGTAGCCAGCACTGTCAGTGTGAGTTCACCCCAGGGGACTATCGCGCAGGAGCAAAACATCTCCTGGCCCCACATTCAGGAGGGAGAAAGTGAGCAAAAACCAACCAGCGGGCCACCCCCAACACTAACACAGGCGGGTGTCAAAAAGACAGAAATAACAGAAAAGGTCACATCTTCTCTGTCACAACTGACCATCTGTGGACTAGGAACAGGCTGGCAGGGAACGCCCATGGTGACTCCTCTCGGGGAGTTTAAATTACATATATGCAGGCAAAAACAAACTGCAAGGTTATGCCATCCGTATTACGCACAGCATCCCTTAAAACCACAGGATTTGTGCAAGGTGTTGTACAGACCCCTGGGGAAAAGTGTGTGTGTGGGGGGGAGCACCTCTTTTATTCCCAAACGTTTGCCATTAAAGTTTTCTATTTACCTCTCAAAACCCTACAACTCCACAGGCGTTTTCTGAAAAAAAAAAAATCCTTTTAGATCAGGACAGAAAAAGTTGTAAGGACAGACCCCAACTAATTGTGAGCTCTTTTCCACCTTGCTGCCATTCCCTCCCAGCTCCCGATCAGTTAGACCTGCAGATGAGAGCAGAGCAGAACTGAACCCAGGGAGGACACATCCTTTCGAAGAGCTTCAAATTCAGCACATGAAGAACCACGTTCAACCTAAGAAACTTGGTGTATAACTGAGGGCTGCCAAGATCCATCCATGTCAGGCACAGAGAAAACCTTCACTCCTGACTCATGGCAGAGGCCATCCAAGTCACTGCCACTGCCCAAAGGCCACAGCAAGGGAAGGAGAAGGAAAGGTCCTGCAATCCCGTACAAAGGGATCAGAGCACATGAGCTACAGCGAAAAGGTGTAAAAAAGGAACAGAGGAGAAGCAGGCAGAGTCAGATTACAACTCAAATTATCTCTGGTCACACGACACTTACATTTTATTTAGTTAAGTAGCTGTATACCTAGTTCTACAGTTATCAGGTCACATATCCTTACATACATGTAATCATAGGCATAGTATCTTCTATATTTCTAAAACACATTTTTTTTAAACAAGCACACAGTAAGCGAAATGGAATTTTAAAAGATGTAAGAAGCCCAGTAAACTTCACTCTCTCCTCTTCCATCTGTCGTAGTTTGGCTCTGCTCAGCACCAAGCTACAGAGTCTCTCATTCAGTCCCCCCACCCTCAAGGAGGGGGGACAAGGAAAAGAACTCATGGGTTGAGATTAAAAAAAGTTTGAGAGAATAAAAAGAAGAAGAAAACAAAACAGAGATGTAAAACAAACAAAATCCAATAACAGAAAATATGAAGCACATAATTTACAGTACCATACCTCACAGCAGATCCTGAAGCCCAGCTCCATCACAAGCAGCAGGAGGCTCCCCTCAGCACCCTCCTCACTGATACACTGAGCATGAGATCACATGGGATGGAATAGCACTTGGGCTAATTTGGGTAAACTATCCCAGCTGTTGACTAATTGGTAACTACCCCAGCTGTGCCCCCAGCCACAGGGGCCACCAGCTCCAGCTCCTCTCCCAGCTCAGGTGAAAATTAACTCTATCCTAGCCAGAACCAGGACACCATCCTTCTCTCACATGCAGGTCATTTTAATAAACACAGGTATAGCAAGTTTTGTACTGATTAATCTGTTAACTACCAAGGGCAATGAATGTTACAGACAACTCTCATAGATAGAAACATGCAGTGTCAGACAAGGTGTTTCCCCAAGAGCTGTGAAACAGAAGCAACAGCACTGCAGTCTTTCACACACATCTCAAGTCACTCCTGTGTCCTCACACGTTCCATGGATCAGCTCTTGCTTCTCACCCTTGTCTCCATTAGGATGACCACATGAAGAAAAGACTGCAGTTCATTCAGGCCCCAGTCTGAGAAGAGCCTCTGAGTCAGTGACTTCTATGGTTGTTAACCTTTGTCTTTGAGGAAGAACCTGAGAGTCTCCCATTTTACAGAACATGTAGCATTCTCAAATGATTCAATATTTTATTTTACCATCTAACATTTGATTTCATTCTTCAATGCTGGAGTTAGGCTTGCCTCTTTCCCCTTTCTGTAAGTTTTCACTAAGACATCTTCTCCCCATTCCAGTTTATTGCCTGTTTCCAGTAGCACTACAGGAAGCATACATAAATCATTAAAAAAGAAAGCACACAGAAAGCTAAGAGCCACCAGAGCAAAACCTCAGCACAACTGAGAAAGGCAGGCTTTGTTACTTGCAGCATGTGAGGTAGGAACAAGTAATGAAGCTAATCTTAAATTAATTAAAAGCAAGAGAGGGTAGAATAGAGCCTGGAACAAAGAGATGCAATACAAGCAAACTGAGAATGTTACACTGCCAGCGATGTTGCCTTTTGATTAAAGGAACAGAGTTCCCAGGCAAGCTAGTAAAAAACAACAGTGAACAATATTAATTAAGTAAATTAAGGCCTACTCAGTGCTGATGCTGTAGCTGTGTTTCAGATTGCCTTCAAAAAAAAGCAAAGCTTCAGTTTTGGAAGCAACAGACTGTGCTATGAGTTAGCATGGGAGGGATAACTTTGGAATCTGTTGACCAATTTGAACTGAATTCAACAGGGAAAGAAGGTCACAGAGATACCAAGTTCCTGTAAGTTCAGCTGGGTGAAGAAGCAGGTCCCAAAATAATATCTGTCCTGAACCATGAGCCACCCAGTGTCCATGCTCAAAGCTGACAAGGCTCCGGCTGATCGATGTACCAACCCCAGCCAGCCCTCCAGCACACCTGCAACGCTCAGCCAAGTATACCATGTGCCACTGTTTGCTCCTCCAAATGGGCAGCAGAATGAGGGATCATGACATAGATGAAAGAAAACACTAGGAGACAGAAGAGTCCTGGAAGGGCAAGCAGTTAAGGGATAAGTGATGGCTAACTTCTGTTGCTTGACAAAATGACCAGGCATTTTACTCATTTTCTGATCCTTTGGAAAGCAGACAGCTCTCACAGGCCAAATAACAAAGTGTTCAGTGCAGCTATGGGGCAGAGCCTCAAAAACACTCAGCAGAAATCATAATCCGGTGGGATGCCCCGGCCAGACCTTTCTGTGCCGTATTCCATATCCCACGCTTTTCTGAAAGCCCTTCTGTTTAAGGCTCAGCTACCCAGAGAAGTCTGGCTGATGACAGTTGAACCACTGTTATTATACCTCTGTAACACCTGATACGGACACCGTGACTGCATGGGTCTTTCTCCCGGAGTTGCTCCAATAGTTGCTGAAGCACACTGGGATGAAGACTCTCTCTCTTCCAAAATAACTGTTCTCTCAGTTAGCACAGCTATCACATTGGTTTGCAATCTCACTGTCTCCTAGGCAAGCCTTTGTTTCAGGCCAGATGGCAAATGTGGTTTTTGGAGACCTCCTGCCTGACACGCAGGTTTGCCTGCCTGCCCCTCCCACCACGTACTGTGGGCATAGCTCCCCATGCACAAGGTCACCATGCTCCTTCACGTGCAGGCTCACCAGTCTTGTGTCTTGCACCAGGCTTTCAACACCCAAAGAGAAGCAAAACCCTGTCCCCCGGCAAAAGCAGAGGTCACACCAGTTCAGACAGTAGGTCTGTCCAGGAGTGCAGAGCCCTAGCCCCAGATACCCTCCTGCACCCCCATCCACACTCCCACTATAGTGTCAAGTGCTACCAGCACTCTGTTGATTGGGAACAAAGCTAGAAAGACGCTGTGAGTGGCAGAACAAGGACATTACCTTTCACATACTGCCTCAGCCCTCCACCTTGCAGAAGATCAACATGGGGAGACCCAGCTCAGGCTCAATCCAAGAAGGCAGGAGGAAGATTTAATTGCCCCAGCTCAGGAATCCTTCACCTGTACCTGGTGTGATGCAGAGATCCTTCCCCTTGGGTTGCAAAGTGTAAAACAAAGGGTGGGGAAGCCCCCTTAATGATTCCAAAAGCTAACAAGACCCTTGAACTTTGCATCC
Organism: Tetrax tetrax; assembly: GCA_009806455.1. Taxonomy (NCBI): domain Eukaryota; kingdom Metazoa; phylum Chordata; class Aves; order Otidiformes; family Otididae; genus Tetrax; species Tetrax tetrax. Next base: position 1,775,260 of record WHYT01017504.1, read on the forward strand.
TACTGCATTACCCAATAACAAGATTGCACAAACAGGCACACCTGTGCCCCACGACGACTATCATTCTAAATTATTCCAATCCATTGCAAACAAGCCACATAATTCAGAGCCTGCTCCTAATCCCCTCAGCAGACAGATGTGACCCCTCTCCTGTCTCCATATTTCCAGCAGAAGCTCAAATTCATGGCTCCCACAGTCTCACCGTATCAATTTGCTTCCAGCTCAAAAGGAGCTGCAATTTGAAGTAACGCATCTGGGAAGCCATGCTGGCAAAGGGATTAGAACAGCAGACAAGGATGCTCTTAAAATCACTTTCAGACAGAACTTTGCAGTACTTTAACTTGATCACTGTTAATTATTTTAGCTGAGCACATTCCACTTTTCTGTTATTAATGAGAGTCCTGTTCTTCCCTTTCTTAGCTCCTCTTCTTACCTATATTTCCTTGCTTTCATGCAATCTCTTCTAAAAAGAAAATACACCCAGCATCTGAGCTGTGGCAGATGAAGTAAATTAAGTCCTTTGTCATTAAGGAGCCATATTAATAAGGAACAGGAATCAGAAAACTTGCCTTCCAACATTAGTTCTGATCAGCAGCACAATCCAGAGCCGATCTCACCTCTCTCATATGCCTGTTTCTCAAAAAAAAAAAAAAAAAAAAAAAAAAAAAAAAAAAAAAAAAAAAAAAAAAAAAGTGGCTAATACCACTAATCTTCTTTTTAGTGACCTTTGAAATACACAGCTAAAGCAGGCAGCATAAGAGCTTTATAAGTACAGTCATGTCTGTCACCTTGTAAGCACAAAATTGGCAGGGTTTGGTGGTAAAGGACAAGAAGCCTAGAACAGAAAAAATGCCCATGAACACACAGCCATCCAACCTTCTACCTTGCACAAAAATAATTTCTCCCTCCAGTCTTGTGACAGAGGCAAGTAAGGAGTGCTGACAGGCGGCCCTGTTTGCCTGCCGATGGTATTGATCACAGCTGGGGGGATTTTCCAATCAGGCACAAACTGCTGGGCAAGGCTAACAACCAATTAGAGCTCCCACTCCTTCTTCCCCACACCCATGAGCTCCTACAGCACATTTGGCAAGAGCTAAGTAATCATGTTTTATACATTCTTTCCTTCCCAACAGCTTTTGCAAATATCCATCCATTTTAAGCCTCAGCAAGAGCCCTGCATAGGAGTTAACCCTTCCTTGCAGATAGGGCAGCCAAGGCATGGAGCAATGCACAGCCCCATTAGTCACAATGGCAAGTCCAAAAATCATTAAGACAACCTGCGTGTACTGCCTGCTCTCCTCTGGCACCCCAAGAAAGCACATCTGAACTCAACTTGTGCTTTTCTTTCTGCCTTGAAAGTCAGCAGGAGCTCTGTGCTCAAGCCTTCTGCTCCACTAACGCCTCACTAGAGTCCTCCACCAAATCCCTGCAAGGGGCTCAGCACGTTTCCAGAGGGTATCAGCAGAACCACTGTCCACTGAAAACATACCAGCAGTACCCGTGTGTTACGGACTAACATGGTGTCTGAAGCAGTGCCAACGCAGTTGCTTTTAGGATCCTGAAGCCTTTAGCCCATCATTGACCTAAGTGATCTGCTGTGGCTCCCTCCTAGTTTTTCCAAGTCCAAAACTATACATTTTAGTCCAGTAAGTGCAACCACTATTCCCAGGAGGAAACATTATTTTGTCCCACCATGCAGTGGCTGGGATGAATTCCACTCCCTTCTGTCCCCCCACACTCACAAGAAAGTAAAAGGGGAGAGGAACAGAAACATCAACACTTGTGCAACACCCTCAAGTTGGTCAAAATATTGTGGAGTCACAGGGACCCGTCAGGACAAGCCTGTCCTTTGCAGAACAGGCTCCAGGGAGAGAGGCAATGAAACCACAACTCCTCTGCCCACACCTATTAGCTGTAACTGGTGTAGGAGAGGGAAAAGATCAGCAGCAAAGTGGGTCTATCAACAGCAGTGCTCGAAGACAAAGCAGGGCACAGCAGCTGAGGAGATGGAGAGCACACACAGCTTGGCCAGGAGCAGCCAGATTTGGACTACTGCTCGCTGGTGCTGTCGAGGTTCACAGCATCACTCCGCCCAACCCAGCAGCTGCCGGGAGGATGCTGGTGGTTTTACCGGCTCAGGCTGGAGGGGACCGGAGCAGACAGGAGACCCCGGTGTTGAGGCTCCCATCCTCAAGAAAAAACCTGGCAGCAATTGGAAACGACACAAAAGGGAGCCAGGATCAGCTGCAAGGGAGGGGGTGAAAAGCTCTACGGCGGCCGGCACTGCTCTCTTCTCCCGCAGCGGGAGTTTCACAGAGGCACTGACTCCAGGAGGGATTTCCCAGCAACATTTCAGCAGCCTCTGCCTCTCCCGCATCCCCCGTCCCCGGCTCCCCGCCCGTTTCCCTTCCTTTCCCAAATGCCCACGCTCCCTCTAGCGCCCAGCTCTGCCCTCGCACCCCGCACCCTTCCCGCAGCCTGCTCCCCGGGGGGGTCCCCAGCACGCTGTAGCTAATTAAAAGCGATGCTATTTTGGGCGCGGAGGCCCTGTAGTGCTCTGCAGATCTGCCTGGTTAGCGTTTGTGTCGTGTATCAGGATAGAAAGGGGAGAAAGCATCGTTGACAGCCTCAGTGTCGGGGATTCTCCTCGAACACGAGGGCCTGGCCGCTCATTTCAGCCAGAGAGCAATCAGGTCTCCTTCAGGACTGAGAAGGAGGGGGAAAAAAAAGAGAGGTTTGATTACCCAGCATCAATCTATTCTGATTTTTATTGTATGCTGGGATCCTGCTGGCCACGAGGGCCGGGAACTGACCCTAAAATTTCCACAGCAGATTATTTATCAAGTATGTGGAACACCCACACAGCCCCGCTCTTCAAACATGCAGCAAACTTCATCCAGTTCCCTCAGTCTCACACCACCTCATAAAGGCAGGAAAGGAAATACTGTCATGCCCTTCTTTTTGCATGGAGGAAATGTTAACAACGATGCTGCGGTTTTCCCTGGACATTAAGGGGAAGTTAGGATTCGGGAACTTGTTCGCCTTGGATACCTGCAGGGAGTTTAAGCAAACCAAGAAACTTGCATGCAAACTGGCCTCAGCAAACCAGTATTTTCCAACTAAGGGTTATTTCAGCTTAAAATCCCCAAGTACATCACCAGATCATTCTCCAGCATGACTTACGGTGTGGGTCAAACTCCCACCTCCCAGAGCTGAGCAAGAGAGAGGGAAGGGCTGTACACAAGAGAGAAGGAAAAGCTCACCCATCCCCAGCCCTGAGGCTGTAATTCAGAGAGCATAAAGGGCCCACAGGTCTCCTTGCATGGACTGTCCCATGGCTCCTTGCCTCTGTACTCATTTTTCATTCTTACTTTGCACTTTTTACTGCTGTAGGCTTCTGCAGGTTGAATTCTCAACTACAGTAAACTGGCCTAGATCAATACTACAGCAATTTGCACTAAGGATCCAACTGAACACATTGCTGCTTTGGGGACTTTCTGCATTTACAGCATTCAAGGCTTTGCAAGGAACATGTCATTTAATTTACCATCATAATTAAAGGCAGGTTGAACTCCACACCTTCAAACACAGATTCTCACTAGAAGATAAACTTGACCAGATCCCAGCCAAACCAAAGCCTCAGCCAGAACTGACAGGTTCCTTGCAATTGTCCTGGAACCAATCCCAACCAGGAGCTGAGGCTTGGCCTTCAATCCTGAAACAAATCTGGATTTCTAAGAGAGTACTGACTGAGGTAAGCATGTACTGCTCTCCTCCATTCTAGCTACAGGTATCCAGGGAGCTTAAGGAGCAGGACACTATGGTATGACTTAAGTAAATTCTTGACTGTTTGCAAGACTGGCTTTCAGTATCCTTTAGTACAACCAACATTAAAGATCTTTGCTCCTTAACCTGTGATTTGCCCATTAGACAACACTGCTTTCCTATTTTTTCTAAAAGCTCTACTACGAATCCAGCTATAAATCTGGAAACTCTCAGAAAGTTTCATCTTCTTTGCATCTTTGCATCTAAGGAAATATTTGTCTCATCTCACCTCCCTTTTGGGAAAAAATTCTCCTGTCTAACATCAATTAGCTGCTCAAACACATTTTCAAAATACTTTGTCATCTAATTGGATGAACGTTTTCCATTAAAAAATTAATTAAAGAATCACATTGCTGTTTCTGTTTGCATTTAAATCACCGTGAAAGCTTAGCCACAAGTCCTAGGCCTCATCCCTGAGCATGAAAAAGCCTGAGTACTGAGGCCTGAAGGGAAATTGCTGACAGGCACCTAGAAGACGAGCAGCCCTGTTACCGAGCTCTGAGCTACAGGAACATTGACAGCTTGCTGCGCTCGGCAGGGTAATGGCCCGGGGAATCTGCCAGTTCATGGGATCCACACGCAGTGTCAAGGCCTGTCCACTGGACGTCAACCTGACTTTGCGCTGCAACCAGTCTGGAGAGAAATAACCTGAAAAATATTTTCCAGATGCCTTCTTCCTGCTCTACTGACTCAATACAACCATAAAAGCAATTGCCATGCAAGAGTTTTATTTTTATTTCCCCACCTTCTATTTGAATAGAAATTAAAAATAGATTAGCAAAGTCCTGGAGAAGGACTTCAGTGACAAACTTCATGACTAAAGGTAGCGGAGAAGAGGAAATGCATCAAGACATTGTGACATAGCCAGCCTACCTTCAACGGCAATGAGACTACAACCTAGCCAAAAGCCATCTGAGAAAGAAACAATCTACAATAGCAATTAAAATATCTACCAAATGCAGTGCAATTATTATGATTGCTCTGTCACCATCTTGCACTCTAGCAGTAAACATTTGAGAAATCCAATTTGAAATCCAACTGGACTGGGAGCAGTTACCCATGGCTGACGACTAATTGCAGCATTGCCTGCCTAAAGATTCATTTTCTCCCCTTCCTTCCTTCCAAGCATAGCAGTCTATTTGGAATTTCAAATATTGCCCACCTCGTTCTGCCCATCGCACACTGAATTGCTAGGCATCTTAATGAAAAACTACCTGGCACACAGTAAGCCCATCAGCCTCCCCAGCTTGTAATTCACCACGGGAGTGAGTAATGTCTTAGCATCAAACCACCAGTACATTAGCAGATCACACCAGAACACTGCCAACAGCGTTCAGAAGAATCATTCCCGGAAGAGACAGGCTTCACTGCGAGAACTTGTACAACCCACTTTTCACTGCCAGGCCTCAGAGCCTGCATAAGGTAAAGGAACAGGATCAGCGGTAGCTGGAGGAAAAGAATCGCAGAAGTCCATTCAGAACAGAGTTGTTACCACCAGATCATGTCTACATGAGTCTTGAAAGTCTCCAAAGACAGAGATTCCCAAAACTTTCTGGCGCCTTGCTGCACCACTGTTCTTTGAGAATAAACTCTTCCTGATGTCCAATCTGATCTGTGTTGTTGCTGTTGCCACGTTATATCCTTCTCAACCCGTCAGATAAGCCACATCTTCTTTCTAACTCCACTTCAGGTGGCTGTAGGCTACCGTAGTACTACTAGCCTCCTCTTTACCAGAGTCTTCTCCCAAAGACATCTCATATTCCCAGTCTTTGAGTGAATCTTGCAACCATTTTAATTCTAGAGATGATGGTCACAGGCTGACTGGACCTCTGGAGAAAACAGTGAAGCATGGCTGACAAGATAAAACAAGGCCCCCAGTCCACTCTCTCACCAGCTCTCATCCTGCCTTCCCCAGCTTTGAGAGCCTGGATCATAATACAAGCATCAATGCAATCACATGGTCTGCACAAGTAGCAGCTTGGGCACACCATGCTTCTCCAGGTTTAGCTTCTGCACCGCTGCACTGCACTGAGATAAAAATATGCACTGCTGACATTTTTCCTATAGCATGAAAAATCCCCCAACTCCTGGGATCATATAGGGACTCAGCCTGGCTGAAGCAACTGGCAATATTGCACATGCCTTAAAGAAATGCCCTCTCCTGCTCTTACTGTGGCATTATAGTGCATTTCCTCAGCTTTATGTCTGGTTTGCCTCTGGTTACTCGAAAGGCAAAGGCACATATACATGGGATTGCTAAAGCACTCTATGATCATAAGCTGAGGCTTCTCCATAGATAATGGATTGAAAATGCCTTCTAGAGGTTAAAAGAAGTGCATCTTTGCCTTTTACATTGAAAAAAGAAACAAAACCACCCACAACACCACAGAATTTGTAGTACTTCCATCATGGAAAAAGCATGGACAGAATTAAGTACTTCCTATAAGCAGCTACATTCATCAGAGTGACAACTCTGAAATCTAATGACAACAGTCCCCATTTGCCATTTCACTAGTGATCATATCTGCAGAGCAAGCTGAGTCAGTGTGTTTTATCCACTGTAGCTTGTTGAAATATCTTGAAAAAAACTATTGTCAAAAAACAAGATAGTGAGATTCAAAGCTGTAACAGCATTAAAGGTGGCACTACTTATTTTTGCAGGTCCTTATCCTAGAAATCAGGGAGAGAGGAAGGAAGAAAAGACAATCTGAGGAATCAGATCACCTTCAGAGGAGGGCTGGAGAGAGCGTTTTGTGAGCAGAACAAGCGAAAATTTCATGCAATACCATAACCATCTACAGAGAAGGAGAATAAGTGTAGAAGATACAACTGTACGCTGAAAGGCACACACACAGTATGTGTTCAGAGAGGAATTGTGTTGAAAAAAGAATGGCTTGCAGATCTTCTGAGAATAATAGGTTTCACTAAAAATTCTCCTTCCTTCAGAAAGGCCTTAGCAAGAAAACATTTTATCTGATCTGTACCAAGTCCCTCAAGAGCTTCAGTGACCTCTCTCAATAAATGCTTCTATTAGGGCAGACTGATACTTGAAGCCCAAGTAAAACTCTCCTTTTTCTAATATCAGACCCATTGAATTAAGCCAAATTGCCTTCCCGTGAACACAGAGAATACAAGCCTCAATTCTACACAGAACAGTATTTTTGCATTTTCCTAACAATTTCCACTTGAAGATCTTCAGGTATTGTACAAAGCAGACAGGAATTCTGCTCCACACCACCACTCTGTGGTAGCTAAGTAGTACTATCCTCATTTAACATGGAAGAGGAGATCCAGAGAGGTTAATTGTCTTTCCTAAGGTCACAGAAAAAGCCTCTGGGCAGGACAAAGCGGAGAACTGAAATTCCCCGATCTCACCAGCCTTTTGCCTCTCTCCTAATCCCGACCTTACTATCTGCAAATGGAGAAAACAAAAGTTTGTTGCCCGGAAGGGATTATTTTTTAATAAGTTAAACTGAGATTTAAGGGACGTGGGAGAAAGAGGGGATAGGAGACAGCGGGGGCATTGCTCTTAAAATAATTTAAAAAAAACCACAGGAGGTTTTTAACATTCTAGGTAAGAGGATACACAGCAGCTGCAAAGATGTGCCTTTTGTGGGGTGTCTGTACATATATACATCCCCGTAAAAACCCTTTTTTTTTTTTTATTACTGTGCTTTCATCTTCTTTGCAAATCCATTCAGTTGTTAGGAATCCCCCACCACTAATGCCTGATTTTAAAAAGACTGCTTCATTGCATGAAATTTGATTGATCATATTTTTAATAAATCATAAGTGAGAGAAGCTGAGGTTTTGAAGTCTGTTCAAGTAACAGGGAATTGGTAAAAGCCAGCCATATGCCTCTCTACTGCTTTGGTAGCTTGAGAACAATACCATACAGACATGTCCTACCTGCTCTCCTAAGTCATCTGCCATAATCATGACACATGAGCTAATATCTTTTGTCCATTTTCAATACACTTTCCTGCTGCTTTACATCTACTGTGACCTAAGAAAATATATGCTTTGAGGTGAGAGACTGGGAATGAGTGTGGCAGGCAAAAGAAGCCACGCTGTTTCCCTGAGTGACCTTGGGCAAATTGCTTGACGTTTCTGTGCCACAGCCACCCCAAGAGTAGAATTAGGTAAAAACTGAACCGCAGCAGAAAAACAGGCATTGGATTCAGCCTTCTCTGCTAATAAATGAAGGGACTCAGGTTCAAGCATTTAACTTTCCCTCTACTCTTTTTAAAAAAAAAAAAAAATCATGAATCATTAAACGCAGTGTTTCCTCCAACAGACAGGAGAGAAAAAGTCTCCAGATGCTAAACCTCATAGCAGAAAAATCATTAAAAGATAACACTAGTATTTATTAACATGCTTGCTTTTCCTTTCTACAAGCACCACACTGGCAATAAACACCAGCCTTTTGCTTTTGCTTGTGCTTTCGAGCTGGAAGCTTTCAATGCATGGTATCTTGAGGTGCAAAATCTTAATGGAAAGTCACGCGCAATCAAGACGTTTCCCTTTATTACCCTTTTCAGTCACCTGGAGTTAAAGAATAAAGGAAACTAGTTATTTAAATAGCATATTTCTGTAAAAGAAACCAAGGAAGGAGGGAGAATTTTGTGAAAACCTCTTTCTGTCCTGTGCTTTAGAAAAAATAACTTTTCTTTCCCCTGCAAATTCCTACAGAATGAGTTTTCTTTGCTACTTTAACCAGAAATACTCAAAACTATTGGAAATCCATGTTGGGAAGGGATGGGGGAGTGGAATTTTAGCTTCTTTTGCTCAGCACCCCTCAATTCAGCACCAAAATGAAACAAAAGAGAGGGCATATAGGTTGTTTTCTTTATTACATGCCATGACATATTAAAAATAAATAATCCTAGAGACAAGTGTAGTGCTAAAATATACCATGCAGCTGTTTTCTCTTGAATGTTTGCTTTCATCTTTAATGAGAGTGGAATTCATGTCTGGCAAACACAATTGCCTTTAAAAATTGGTTAAATCAAAGTAACATCTAGATTGCTGTCAGAATTATTGCCTACGTAATAATAAACAGAGAAAAAAACTTCCAGCCAAAACAATAAAGGGGTGGCTGAACTGCACATGATGACGCTATAGCTGATGCATAGATAGACAGATAGATAGATAGATAGACAATTTGCTTTTTAATGACTAATCAGTTTCATTAAGAATGTATCTGAAAATCCAGCCAATTTGTTTTATGCTGTTAATTGCTTTATGTCCATTTCCAATAGAGGCAAAACAATAAAAGAGGCATTTTCAAGGCAGCGAAAAGCCGCAATAATCAGAATAATGGGGATATTGTCACCAGACATAAAGGTTTCCAGGACTCCTTTAAATTACGCCTGTTCTCAGACTTTACATCAGAGTGGAAATGGTACGTACGGTACCAAGTTAAAAGGAAATCGAAGTTCTGTCCACAGCCATCTGCCGGGCATTGCAGAGCTAGGTGGGAGGGAGGGCCGTGCACGATCACGACGGGTGTGGGCTTTTGGGACATCCCTTCCACTCAGCCCTCCCCCCCACGCACACGCAGCCCCACAGGGGACTTTCAGGGACACCTCAGCTACTCGTTACTATTGACTTCAGGGAAAAGGCGTGAGAAGCCATCGATTTTTTTTTTGTAAACTTTTCCCTGAGCTTGCACTACCTGCCTCCTGTCAGAGTCCCGTAACGTGCTTTCCACCCCGTAGGGAATCGCTGGGGTCCCTCCAGTGGCCAGCACGCAGGGTGGGGGACAGGAGGGCTTTTCCCCCGCGGCGGTACATCACGCATCCCCCGGCACGGAGGCAGCAAAGCGTGTCGAGCTGTGTACCGCATGCCAGGAGGCAGGGGGACTGGACCCCGCCGCGCAGGCACACGGGACGGGACGGGACGGGACGGGACGGGACGGGACGGGACGGGACGGGACGGTGGCCGGGGTCTCCCCCGCGCACAGGAGGCGGCCCCGGCCAGCCCGGCCCCTTTGGCTGCGTTCCAGTCGCGCTTTCCGGGAGATGCGAGCTCTCCCTTCGGGGGCGGGGGCGAAAGGTGCTCCCCTTCTCCCTCACCTTTCTCCAGGAAAACTTTTCTCTCTCTTTCTTTTTATTCTCGGCAGTGCTCCCCTGCCCCTGGCAACAAGAGCCCGCCAAGCGCCCCTCTCCTCCCTGCGCCCCCGGCCGCGGTGGCAGGCGCGGCACCACCCCACATTCGCGAGTGGGCTCCCGGCTCGCTCCCCCCCGAGCCGAGCCCAGCCCGTCGGGGTCGGGTCGGGGCGATACTCACGCTGCTGTTGTGCCCGGACCAGTGCACCATGGCTTGGTTGTGCGCCGCGTCCCCGGTGAGCGCGAAGGTGGTGCTGCCCAGCCGCAGCTCCTCTGCCCCTCGCAGCCGCGCCGCTCTCCCTTCCTCCTCCCGGGGCCCGCGGGGCTCAGCCCGGCCGCCGCGCAGACCCTCGGCCGCGGGCACCCCCCGGCCGCCGCCTGCCGCCAGCGCCCGCCGCCCCTCGCTGCTCCGCCGGCTCCGCCGCCACGCCGGGCTCCGGCCCCCGGCAGCGCCGCCGCCCGCCCCCGCCGAGCGGAGCGCGGCTCCCCGCGGCCCGGCGCGGCCCCCCGGCTCTCCGCCGGCCGGTGGTTCCGTGGCGGCCGCCGCCCCGGCCGAACCCCGCGTTCGGCCGCCCGGTCGGCTCCGTGATCCCGGTGGCGGCGGCGGCGGCGGCGGGCGCTGCTCCTGCCTAAGGCGAGACGAGGAGGGCGGCCGGGAGGGCGATGGAGACGAGCAGGATCCGCAAGTTATCTCGGCGCCGGTGCAACACCAGGAGAGAAGTAAGAGCCATGTCCAAGCGAGAAAAACGGCGTGGCGGGTCGGAAAGCAGTTGGTCCCCTTCTCCATGCCTTTGCGGAGCGAGTCGGGGGGCTCGCAGAGGGAGGGGGGCTCGGCGCTGCGATTAGGGCTTTTTTTTTTTTTTTTTTTGAAAAGTGCTTTTCAGTGAAACTGTTCACGTTCAAGGATTTGATCAAGTGAGAGGGTAACACCACACGGGGGGAGGAGCCCCGAGCCCTGCCAAGCCGCCGCCGCTGAAATACAGCGAGTACACCAGCACCGAGTCACCGCCGCGCCGCGCCGCCGAGAGCGGGGCCGGGGGCGGGAGCGGGACGCCGCGCCGAATCAGCTGGAGCATCGCCCAGCCTTTCCTCCCGATTTGGTGTGTGCGCTCCTGCCCGAGACAAAGCAGCCGTCATTCGCTCTTTGTCCTGATATTTATTTCCATATTCGCCTATTTACAGCGGCGTAGGGATCCCTCACCCGGTATACACGCGTGCACAGAGGCTGTATGTGGGATGGATGTGGGTAAGGATGTAAGTAAGGCAGCGCAGCCGGGATAGGCAGCTGTGGATGTGCCCGTCCCGAGTGGAGCGTCCTGGCCATGGGAACCCGCGCGTGTACCTGGGAATCCCAGCAACCTTGCCGCTGTCCAGGAAAGGAGATTAGCAGAATTTTTTTTTTTTTTTTTTTTTTTTTTTTAAAATCAGAATGAGAGTCTATGCTTGGTCCAAGTCAGAATCTGAGGAGACCTGTCAGGGTGGAGATGGGGGGTTAGGGATTAAGCCTAAATTACTTCCCTTCTATCAACCACCCCCCACACACTCAAAAAACACCAAGCTGAGCAGCAAGTTATTTGCAGAGTTCTGCATACTATGTATGCTTGATTCAAGATAGCTGCTAGATATGCCAGATACAGCTGTGTCACTGAGCAATGTCAGAAATGTGACATTGGGAATAGATGGACTCTTGGTCTCATCCAGCACATCTGATCTTATGTTCCTGGGCACATGTCCAAAGCCCATTAAACTCAATAGAAATGCAAAGAATTCACTGGCTTTGAGTCAGATCGTGTATGACAAGGGACAGGAACAGCTAGAGACATTTAACCTGTCAAGAAAAAGAGTTAATGGAAACTTGCTCTAATAAATACACCACCTTTTACTGCACTGTCTAGTTGTGCCTTAAGACATTCAGCCTCAGGAGCCTCCTGAGCCAAAGCCCAGATGATTTCCCTAGGCTTTCATGAACACCCTATAAAGCACTGGCTGCGCTCCTCAGATGAACTGGAAGGACTTGAGCCAGTGGGGAACCTAAACACAGGACCAGTGAAGGACCAGCACAGCACGGCTAGAGATGGTCGCTGTCAATATAGGAACTTGGAAAAGTAATTCAGAGCTACTTCTGAGGACTGTATTCCTGGATTGCTCAACCCTTTCAAGGGGCAACTCTCAGCTTCACCACGCAGCTCAATGGCTTGTGACACCTAGTAATTTATCATCACATTAATGCTTTTCTGTTCCCTGTCTGTTATGAAACACAGGTTGAAGCACAGCCATGCAGATGGAAGAGGCTTTCAAATTCCATGCTGTCCAAGCCTGCCAGCAGCCAGAGAACGGGAAGGCACGTGGGTCTAATTCTCGTCTTACTGACACTCCATCAGTGTATCACCACTGACTTTGAAGGTATTATTTTTGTCCTATTCCAGCATTTAGGAAGATGAAAAATAAGCCCTTGAAATAAAAAATGCTGCTCTGACAAAACCCATTGCTTCATCAAGCTAGAGTTCTTATCAAGGCAAGTGTTTTTTACAATACCAAGGATTTAAACCAAGCACAGCAGTTTCATTAAAGAGAGGTTCCGCTGACAAGTTACTCCAAGCAGAAGTGCAAGGATCCAGAACAGCATTTCCAGTCTGGCAAAGGTATCACTCACAGCACTTGGGCTGTCTGGCCAAGTCTGTGTACTATTTATCTACCCAGAAAAAAAAAAAAAAAAAAAAAAAAAAAAAAAAAAAAAAAAAAAAAAAAAAAAAAA
>WHYT01017504.1:1787999-1820977 GCA_009806455.1 Tetrax tetrax
CCCCCCACCCCCCCCGCAACCCCACCGCCAGTCCCAGAGCGGAGACGGCTCAACGCGGAGAGGGAAAGTGGGAGGTGGCGGGCAGGGGAAGCAAATCACCCGCCCCCAAACCCAACGGATGTTATTTCTGGCTTGGAATCGGCTCCTTTTCGAGCTACACTGCCAAAATGTTTAGGAGATGACATTTCATTTGTGTGGGAGCACTGACGTGGACCTCAGCCAGAGCTGATCCATGAAACCGTGGGCGAGGGGATTGCACGAGTCACACACACCTGTGGCAGGTGATGCTCTGCACCCGCAGAGCCGGGCCAGCCCCGAGACTGCTGCTTGTAAAGGCACAGCATGGTACGGGGAACGGCAAGGACCTCAACTGTGTCCCTAGGTCAGCTGCGGTAAGAACAGGGTCCCCAGGCACACGGCATCTGCAGCACACGTGCTACCCCTGGGTCTTGCCATTGCTACGCACTGTGAAGGGATGCGCTGCCCACTTAATGTCATACTCCTATAGTGAGGCTGCAGCTGTGACACACAGCTGTTGCCCTTACATTATGATTTAAGTTTCTCCAGTCCCTCTGGACTCAGCAGCAGCTCACTGCTGCTCCTGAAGATCTCTGTATGTCCAGAACCCCTGTCACTACAAAGTAAAAGCCATCATGGGGCTAGCAATTGCCACTGCTTAGCCACTGTGCAGTCCACCCCATCCCACTTCTCAGCCTTGCTGGACACTGCTCAAGACCTAGTCCTTTTTCACACCTGAATCAACCTCACGTTTGTGAAGCATCATCTCTGACTTCATGACCCACTCACACCCAGACAGGACTTGTAGACATGTCTCCTTTCCCAAATCCTGCCAGCACAAGGCATTGCTTTGTGTCCCCCACATCGCTTTTTGTCACCACAAAAGCCCAGCTGTGCTGGACATGGCACAGAATGTGATGGGTTTCATGGTACTTTGTTTAGGACAGGACTTTCACCACCCCAATAGCAGGTCTCTCCTACCCTGCAGACTGAAGAGCTGTTACTTGCAAAAATTACTCTCTGTGAATATCATCCACGCCTGACACCCTCGGGGACAATTCCAGACATCCAGTTCATACTGTGTCAGCAAGATTACCCCGGGCCCTCATTTCTCAGACAGGTACCCATGGGAGGGGCTGATGTTTCTGCAGAAAATCCTAAAACCCCTTCATCAGTGCCTGTTTATTACTGTTAAACAATAGGACGCACATCTGAAGTTCCACTGGTTATGTGGGACTGTCAGTCCAAACCCCCCTGCTCCCGCTCTCCCGGCCCTTAGCAGGGGCCTCAGTGCCAAAGAGAAGCACCACTGCTCCCTACTTGCTTTCCTTCTCCAGAAGACAAAGGTAAGGTGAGCAACACCCCCATCTCCTGCACGATTCGCGAACTGCGTGCCCATCACCAGCACACAGAAAAGGGCCTTTTCCAGTTTGTGCGATCCCTGTTGCAGGAATACCAGGTTTGCTTCAAAACCTGGCCTCTTGCATGACACAGTGACAGCAAGGATGTCATTTGACAACCCTAGATTTCCACAGTCTATACCCAAGAATAGAAATGGAATAGTCCAACACAGTATCCATTACAGGCTGTTTTAATCCCTGGTCTAATCTGTTACAATCTGCTTTAATCCCTACCCAGCTGCAAACATCCATTCAAAGAAGCAGGGGTTGGTGTTATATTCTGTGGGACCATGTTGATTTTTAATTGATGTAAGGCAACCATATGCCATAACACCAGGCAATGCAGTAGATTTCTAAGTAAACAAGTAAGTAAACGTTCTGGAAGGCAAACTGTGGCACAAATATAAAGTAGCAGAGCATGCCTGTAACCAAGGGGGAGCTAGGTTCAACTAAGGAGAGAAAGACAGTTGGGGGAGTTGTTTGTTTGGAGGGGATGATTTGGATGGAAGAAGTCTGAAGGCACTAAAGAAAGAAACAAATAGAGCCCAGCAATCATTTCATGCCAAAGCCTTCTAAAGCAGCATTGATCGTTTGGCATTTTCATTTTTTTTTCTTTTCATATTTTGTGACTTTCATTTGTCAACTCCTATCACACATATCAATAACTTCACCTCCACTGCTGGTTGTAGACCTGCTCCTCAGTACCCCCATCCCTTCTATTTTGCCCAGCTTTGCCCATCGTTGCTCCACGCCCCTCTCCTCCTGCAGGACTGCACACACCCTGGCCTCCCTGGAGGCCCAGCATGGGTCTGCCAGTCACTGTCACCCCAGGAAATTTCTGAGTGGAACCTTACTTGCTGGAACCTGAAAGAAAGGAGAAGTGTTGGGGAAGAGATCATAAGAGGAAAATTTAAAGTGGGGAAAAAACAGTAATGCTCCAGCTACGTGGTGCACTCTTCACACATGTACACCCTCCCCTGAAGGTCTCCTGTGCTACTCACGTCCTCCCAAGGGAGGAAATCCCATAGGTACTAAGAGAAAAATCAATGCTTGCTTCAGTTAACTTTAACCTATTTATTATGTGTGAGACCAGCTGCTGGAAAACAAAGCAGCTGTCTGATAATCCTGTCTTGTTTACTAAGGAACAGCCTGAATGCACCTAAAGAAAAATCGTTAAAAGCTGAAGTGTCCCTATGTCCTCAGACTAAATATCACCTGCAGCCAGGGCCCCCACCATTTCTGCTGGTACAGTACGACTCCCATTATGGAACAGGTTTTCTCCTGGCGCAGCCAGCCAGGGCGTGCAGCAGTCTGCCTCTGAAGCACAGCAGGCCCATGGCAGGGAGCCTTTAGCATTGCCAGATTTGCTTGCAGAGCTCCTAGACTGGGGTGGCAAAAAACACTGTGCAGATGCTGCAAGAGGGAATCCAGCTCCTGCAAGGAACAAGAGAAGAGCCCCTTTCACCCAGGAATGCTCAGACAGCTCCACTATCTTCACCCACTGCTAAGGCTGCCCAGAGGTGCACAACCTGCACAGCACAGGTGAAGGACTTGACAATGCACAGAGAAAGCAGAGGTGTTTTGAATGCTCTCAGGAGATTCTGCAGGTTTTAGATTGTGCATTGGCTCCTGGTGTTGGTCCTAAGGCCAAGATAAGAAAACCCCATTCTGCTGGTAATCAGCATCATCAGGAATGCCAAAGAGCTTATCAGAATGGAATGACTGCATGAATTTGTAGCATACGCAAAGATAAGTTGTGCAGCACACAAATTGAATGTGCTGAATTCACTATATACTGCAGGTTGCAGATACTTCTGTCTTGGAGAGCCTACCTTGTTTCCTAGATGTCAGATCATCCAGGATTACAGTAAGATCTAAATTTTCAGAAGCATTTGCCAAGTTCTTGAACGTATGCTCCTTAGCATCACTTAGAAAACTCTGAATCAGGACATTCAAACCCACAGCCTCTATTTGTCTTCTGAACTCAAAGAGCTTGTCTAAAAAGCTGGGTCCAACTGTGCCACATATAATGAAGAGAGGCATAATCATGGCTTAAGATGTTATAATATCCAAGAACATGCTATGAGCACTAAGATATCTCATTTGGAGAAAATCTGCTTAAAAACAGGGAATGTGACTAATAGTCACAGGGTCATTGGTTCAGAAAAAGTAAATGACCCTCATCTCCCTGTCCCAAGGTATGTCTTGGTTTCACAGGTTCCACAGAGAAAAGGAATCCTCCTTACTGTTAGAAATTTTGTGCACCTCTCATCAGCTTTTCATTTCTGGTTGTTAATGAAGCCTCACGTCTATGATCTTGCTCCTAAGAAGCTGTGCAAAGAGAGCCTTGTGAACATGAAACTTCCCCTCTGCTTGTCCCACACCTTCCCTGGGGCAGAGTGGGATCTGGAAAGGTTTAGGTCTTCTCTTCAAGACACTCACAACAGGACAACAGTAGCTACAGCTACTGTGATTTCAGGGGCGTGAAGCTGTTTGAGCGGGGCAAGGTTTAGCACAAAGAAACTTTTGATAGAAGGAAAGCACAGTGCTAAATCTTGCCACCTCTTGCTGCTGGGTAAACAGCTTTCAAACATCCTTTGTGTTGTGCCAAAAGAAGAAATATCCATCCTTAGCCACTGTGCCTGCTGGAAGCAGCCAGTGACCATCCAGTTCAGCCCTGCTGCCTAAGCTGTTCAGGTGACCCACATTAACAGTCACCAGCCAGTTAAAGCATTTCAGCTATTCCTTATTTTGACCAAAACAGGTTTGGATATTGGAGGAGCTCAGCTGGCACATCTGAAGGTGCAGTAAAAAAGTAGTTGAAATAGTTGATGACTGTACTGTCACAGAGCAGGACTTGTCCCCGTGACCCAAGCATACTTCATATTTAAGCATAGGCTTTGAATTAGGGTTTAAAATGCAGCAGATTTCACCAGTCACTGACATGACACCATTTCAGAAGTGACTAGCATTTACACAACCCTCAAAAATAGGAAAATAGGGATCTTGAAAGATCTTCATTTACCTTTCTCTAAAACAGACTCAATTGCAGCTAAACCAAAGCACAATATAATATACAAATCACAGCTAAAACAGTAGGATGAGACTCAGTTAAAAGAAAGAGATTCTTTGAAGATGTTAAATCAGCTGATGAAAGGCAAAGTGTGCTCAATCAGACTCAAGCTGTCCCTCCTCACCCTGCATTGTGGTGGAAGGTCTGTTGCTAGAGCCCATCTCTTCATCTTCTCAACAATCTCACTGAAAAGGTTCCAACAGCTAGTGGCTCTAGGCAAGAGAAAGAAATGGAAAATATCCCATATTCATCATGTATCCTGATGGGACTTCTCAAGAACCTATACCCTCTCTTGCCCTGAACATCTCCTTAGGCTCCAAATTTCCAAGGCTTCATATGTTTTGTAGGCTCAACAAAAGTCAGCTCCTCCCACTTCAGTTCAAAAAGATTAAATTTCCATGACTCCCAAGCATCTGCTGGTTGGGATCCTATTTACAGACCAATCTTTGAAGAAACTCCAAATATTATCAAGTGTAACTAAAATTGTGTGAGGTGTGCAGTATCACTTGTATTTTCCCAGTCCCCACCAAAGGATGCTACCATCTGAGACCTACTGATTTTTGTTTGACACAGATTTCCCTTCCAGGGGAGTCCTAGGACTGTTGTACTGCAGAGATCACCGTTAGGATCCAAAGATTGCAACAGTAGCATCCCTAAAGCCCATTAAGAAGTAATCAGGCCTTCAGTGCTGTATTATAGCTGTAAACCAAAGTCCCCATAAGGGCACAAGTCATACAAGACAAACTGCAACTAAGGGGATAGCTTAGGGACATGTCACTGACCAGAGATGACCATGCATTCCCACTCCAAGCATTCCCACACAGCACAGTGTTCCAGGGTTCCAGGGCAACCAGATAACGTTGTCCTCAGCAATCCCAGCAGATTTACTTTCTCCCCTAGTCTGGAGGAGAAGCCACCAGGAAAGAAATTCAAAGGACTTGTTAGCTTCAAATAAAGAGGGACACCAAACACCAGCCACATCCAGCTCCCTGCAGGCTGCTAGCAAAAGAAACTGCAACAACCCACAAATCCACAAGGATGGAAAACTTCCTTGATAGCCTCCAGCCAACCAGATACTGCACAGGAGATGTTTTAGAAAACTCCCCTATAGAAGTCAAAAACAAGACAGAAAAATGACACAAACTGTCTTTTCCCATCCCACAGAGCACATACTGGAAGAATGAAGCTGCTGTGGCCAGTGACACAGAAACAGTTCTCTACAATTAAGACTTTGCTCTCACCCCAGATGCTTTTTCTACTTTGTGTTCTCTTCCAGACAAATCTTTCCCTCTTCCACTCCCCTGAAGCTTGAGATAGACGTAGAATGGGAAGGAGCTGGTTTTGTTTCGTCTCTGCTCGAGCTAAATCCAAAGCAACCCGTGTGTGTGTGTACAAAGGCAGAATTTTCTTAGCAAGCTAGAGAGAAACAAGTCTGGAAGGGACCCCTGCTTTGATGGTGGGACTTCACAGGAGAATGTTCAACCTGCCACAGCTTGGTGCTGTTTTCTCCCCCACAACAAACAGCACCTTTTAAGATTCTCACCTTTGGCTGTTTCCTTCCTGCTTTTAAGAACAACCCCAAACAAGAGAAAAATTGAACTATAGCAGTGAGAAAAGGCTTTGTACTAGTCAACATGAACGGAAGGGTGTGTATTTAGTGGGGAAGACCAAAATAAAAAGGAAAAATTAATATAAAGAAAAATAACACAGAACTACAGCAGCAAGCAGCCGGCTGTAGGCAGCTGTTTCTCACCAAGCCAGTCCTGGCAGTTCCCCAGATCTCCTGTGCACTGATTCAGCAACAACTTACTCCTAAAAGGAGCCAGGTTGAATCAAATCTCATGTAAATAGAGTTTGAAGCATTGTGAAAGGGGGAGTCTCAGGCAAATTTATGCTCCCAACACCTCTAAGGCAGGAAGTAGGACAAAACTAAATGGCAGCTATTACAGCCTTTGCTAGACTGTCCTGGCTGATAGCTTCAGCGCGCAGGGGACTAACTGAAGTTTCACACAACTGCAGGAAATTGTAAAAAATAATACTGACCCCATGAAGAGAACGACGTGTAACCCTCACACAGCGTAACACGTGCTCAGTAGTGGGCTGGCAAAGGCGAGGCATCACTGCTGTATGTACTTCCATGGTGCAGATGTCAATTACTAAGTTAATAATCATTTAAACTCTAGCAATGCCTAGAGTTCCTATCAGGCTCCAGGAAGAGGCCTACAAATGCAGCAAAGAGACAATCCCCACTCTGAAGCCTAGATTTTGACTTGCAGAAAATACACAAGTTCTTGGCCTTCAGACACAGTGCAAATGAGAAAGCTGAGGAAGCTGATCTTCACAAAATAAAAATGCTGCTGCTGAGTTCATCAGGGGAGGGAAGAGGAACAACCTGCACAGGCATTTTGTGCAAAGCAAAAGCAAGCAGTAGGCCAATGGGTGCACAGGTGCAGGGGCCAAACCCCTTCACTCCCCTTCCCTTAAAAGTGCACCTGACCACAACATTTGTCGCTCCAAATAGAGAGTATATTTATTCTGTGTTCTACTAAGTGGTTTAACAGCTGCTTTCTTTTGGTGGTGGTTTAAATCTGTTCCTCAGCTTTGTTACAGATGTCCAGGTTCCAGTGCAGCTCTGCAGAGACCACTCTTGTCATTCTCCCTTTCCTGAACCTGTCCAACACTTGGCAATTTTAGTACTCCAGAGCTGACAAGCAACCTCAAAAGGGTTAAAATTCAGGGACACAAATGAAAATGCAATTAATAAGTCTGCTACATAAAAGATCCTCATGCTCATAATGCAATCAGCAAGGGTTGAACATTTTTCCTTGGGCTTACTCTACTCCATTACTGCAATAATGCATGGTAATATAGTTAGCATTGATTTGCCGCAAGGTACATGTACTACATCTGCAAGCTAACAGGGAAAAAGGAGGGAGTTTCTTTCCTTGAAAGGCTGGAATTACTTAATTATCTAAGGAAAATGACATACAGATTTAATGGTACAGGGAAGGGCCAAGACTGGCTTCCCTCATTTCCAAAGAATACAGAATAACCCTCCTCTGCTACGTGATCTCCATGCAAAGCAAACACTCCTGGTTTGTTATTATTAATTACCCTCGCTTCTATCACTGGAATTCAGAGGTTTGGACGCTTCGCATCATCCCCAGCTATGCTTGCTATTCATAAATCATAGTGAGAGGAGTTTCCAGGAGAGGAGAGGAAATACTAAAGAAAACTTGTAAGCATCTCTAAATAGGCAGCCGCTGTTCGAAGAGGCTGCAGTCCTCTGCACAGAGTCAGATGTAAACCAGTATCAGTGTTACAAGACAGCAGGAGACATATGCCAAAACTGGGCAGGCGAGACAAGGAAACAATGCAATCAGACAGAAATGGTAAAGGAAAACAGATCGCCTGGGGGATTAACCTTTCATCTTCATATCCACAGGTTAGACCAGATTAGATGGTCTGATAAAAGCTGCAAGGCACGATTATTATTAATCTGTAAGGGGTTAACTGTAGTCCAAACAGAGGTAGAAATGATGGTTGTAGTGGTTGCCTACAAGAAAACGGGGGAGGAACTTATGACAAGGCCATGCAGTGATAGGACAAGGGGTAATGGCTTTAAACTGGAAGAGGGTAGGTTTATATTAGACATAAGGAAGAAATTCTTTCCTGTGAGGGTGGTGAGACACTGGAACAGGTTGTCCAGAGAAGTTGTGGATGCCCCATCTCTGAAAGTGTTTAAGGACAGGTTGGATGGGGCTTTGATTGACAGGGTCTAGTGGAAGGAGTTCCTGCCCAGGGCATGGAGGTTGGAACTAGATGACCTTTAAGGTCCCTTCCAACTCAAACCATTCTATGATTCTATAATGATTCTATGGTCAAATCAGCACTGATTTTCCCTTCAGAGCCTGGAGCTAATAATTTAAAACTTCTTTCGCAGTTTTCCATCCATAAAATGGAGCTGAAATTGCCTCACCACTTCAAATGCAAAACTCCGAACAGGGTTTTGGCCATCCCACCCCTCCTATGCCTTTATACAGTTATACGTTCCACTCACTCTCCTGTTCCTCACAGTAATTGTGCTTAAACTATTGCTTCGTTTTAGAGGGGTGTCCTGAGTAATGAACTAAGAAACATAACCTTGTTTATGTAAGCCTGAGAAACATAGCCTTGTTTATGTATGCTAGACTGATGAACACACTTTGTGACTGACTCCACTCACTTGCCCTCTGGCTGGTGACAGGACAGCACTGAATCAGATCTGGGTGAAAAAAAAAGAGGTTGGGGGCATCTGGACCCCACTTCATCCCAAGATAGAACATGCTCTCCATTCACAGCTTTTTGTTGACTCTTTTTTAGGTTATTTCAAAGTTACAAACAGTTGAGACTTGAAAGCAAGGTTTGTTGGAAAGGAATGGTAGCTTCTTATAGATCACTCAAGGTACCTTAGGGAAAAAAAGAGCTTAAAGGCACATAAACCTTGCATTTGGCCACACATCATTGCCAGTTCCATTTTCTTATTTTGAGGAAAAGAAAACTTCTTCCCTCTTTCCTCCATTCTTCCTTTTGCAGTTAACTCAGAGGAACTAAAGATTTCAGGGTTTTTTTATTCTTCTTCCAGTATGGAGTGTGTGCATTTTCCCTTTCGTCACATTACACCTTTTCAATACCTCCTCACCCCTGGAAGCTTGACAGTGTGGCAAAAGAAACAACGAAAGTAACACAGAAACAGAACAAGAAATCAGCTGGAAGTTATTCATTCCAGTATTCTATCATATGCTGAAGAAAAAAAAAGGGACAAAACGAGGTTAAAATATGATCTTTAAACACCATTGATCTGAAATTCTGAAATACTGAGATTTCTGGTCTCCGTGAAAATCAGAGAGAGGAGAGACAAAAAAAAAAAAATCACAAAGACCTTAACAGAGACAGTATTTTCTTTACATCTTTAAATTTTTCTTTAAAGAATTTTTAAACTGAATTTTTTAATTAAATAAAACAGATTAGAACTAGTGGATTGCTGTGTAAATTTTACAAATAACAGGTTCAGCCTGACACTGTGCTTTCCACAAGTGGATTTCTTGTTAATACCATAATAGCATTTTTATGTTGCAATTAACTTTCCCCAGCCCAGACTGAATGGAATATTTCTTATTCCTCTGGCTAGACTTTCCCCTATACTTCCATCATCACTACATTACCAGCACAGGAGATTCAGAAGCACTTTAAACTGGCAACTAAAGAGTCTCCTCTGCCTAGGTCTCTCTCCCATCGAGGTCCACCTTTATCACACAAGTAGACACAGGAGGGAGCTCACACACCCCCATACACACTGAGGTTACATCTCTCCCTGCAGCAACCGAAGTGATTTAACATCTCATTCTCAATTCAGGGTTCCTTTAGATTTCCACACCTGCCAGAACAGAGTTCTCCCTTTTTAGGTAGCAGAGCAACTGATATGTGCCTCCCTCCATACCAGAAACAGAAATTCCATAGCAGTGTTTGCTGAGCTGAGACCAGAGGGATGAAATCTTTGCTCACCAGATCTGGCAGTCCCAGACAAGCTGCACGCACACCTCTAATGTGCACTGCTCTTGGTAATCCTGCCTGGACTTTCATCTGCCTTTATCTTTGCTGCTGGTCCTCTACTTCCTTCTCCATGACAAACCTCACAGCGAAAGCCCTAGGAGTTTCTGTCCTTTAGCCTCCTCCTGTTCTTCCTAAGATGAATGTCCATGAGTGCAGCAAAAGCCATCTCATGGGGAGGTGGAAGCAGGACTTCCTTTTCTTCAGAGGCTTTTTTCATTTGTGCAGCCACTTATGCAAAGCTCTTGAAGGTAATGCCCACTGGCTCTTTATATTCCTTTCTACAACAGGTTTTACTATCCTTATTTTTGGCTCTTTCCCATTGCCCTTCATAGGTATACTTCATAGAATCATAGGATCCTAGAATGGTTTGGGTTGCAAGGGACCTTTGAAGACCATCTAGTCAACCCCGCTGCCGCAGCAAGGGACACCTGTCACTAGATCAGGTTGCTCAAAGCCCTATCCAGCCTGATCTTGAACACTTCCAATGATGAGGCATCTGCAACTTCTCTGGACAACCTGTTCCTGTGTCTCATCACTCTCACCATAAAAAAAAAAATTCTTCCCTATGTTCGGTATAAACAGAGGTTTCAGTTTAAAACCATTGCCATTGGTCCTGCCACTACAAGCCTTAGTAAAAAGTCTCTCTCCATCTTTCTTATAAACCCCCTTTATATATTGAAAGGCTACAATGAGGCCTTCCCGGAGCCTTCTCTTCTCCAGGCTGAACAACTTCAACTCTCTCAGCCTTTCTTCATAGAAGAGGTGATCCAACCCTCTGATCATCTTTGTTGCCCTCCTCTGGACCCACTCCAGCAGGTCCGTGTCTCTCCTGTACTGAGGGGCTCCAGAGCTGGATGCAGGTGGGGTCTCACCAAAGGAGAGTAGAGGGGCAGAATCACCTCCCCTCAATTTACTGGCCACACTCCTTTTGATGCAGCCTACGATACGATTGGCTTTCTGGGCTGTAAGCACACATTTCTGGATCATGTCTGATTTTTCATCCATTAAAATAAAAATATTTGACTCTGGTACTTTAATCCAAGTTCACCTTCCTCATTAAAAATGAAGCAGGACACAAGAAGCAAAAATAAATTCTTACAGACACCCAAAAAGGATTCACTAAAGGGAGAAACTACAGACCTAGCCCTCACTGGCTGTCATCATCTTTTTCTACATCACACACTTGAGGTCAGGGAGCCCTAGAGGCTGCTTGCCATACAATTAAATAAACCTTTTGATCAAATCAGCTTTAAGACAAGCAACTGTGAGCAGACACGAAGATTAAGTGTTTGCTCATTTGCCAGACTAAGGCCAAAAAAAAGCACATCATTTTATTTCAGCAGGTATTTCTATAAAGAATGAAGTAGGCACCAACAGTGTAGCCTAGTATTCCAGCTTTTCCTTCTTTCTTTGAGATCAGCAATCTCAGATAAATTTTGGAGAGAAAGCTAGGATTGCTCTAAATTCTTCAGAAGAGGTTTTGGAGGATGTGATTATTTACTGTATTTCATTACAGTCCTCACACTGTGAAACCCAACTTAGGCACCATCTTTGAGCAGCAGAGCAGTAACAGTGTGCAACAGCCCCAGCAGAAACAGTGAATCTGGATGTATCAGAAGATCCTAGCAGAATGTGTGCGTCCAAGAGGACATCATTAGATGTAAGGAAAATGTCTGACTTTAACTTCTTCCTCCTTTTCGTAATTTCTACTGCTCACGATTGACACAGGGATGTGATTATTAGCAACCTTCTTGCAAACCAGCGCTGGGATGCTGCTGCTAGTTGTCCTCTTTCCAGTTAAACACGCACAGAAGCCCCCAGCTGGTGCATTATCTTGCAGGCTTCTCATCATTTCCAATGTGAGATCTGTCTTCATGTGAGGAAAAAAAAAAAAGCCTTGCTTCATTTAATTTTTCATTTTGCCTTTTTCCTTGTATCTACAGGCACGGTTTTTCTCAGAGGCCTGTTTTTCTGCATTTTGGTGGTGTACTTTACACCCCTGGAGAAAACAGACATTCTGCATTACTGTCTGAGCAAACTCAGCAGCATATCGAAGAGTGCAGATTTCTCAGGGTCTGTTCCTCTGCCTCATTCATTACTGAACAAATACCTCCAGAACGTGAGTTAGCCACCCCAACTGCTCTGAATGTACCCTGCCACGAGAGGAGCCAACAGAATGTGTGTGACATTCTTTTCTTCTTCCAGTGGATCCCAAAGGGGATTGCAAACTATATCACTCTTGAATGGGAATGCAGGTCATACATTGGTTTTTTTAATGATTTAAAGGATATAAAGTGAGAACAGGCTCAGCTGGCCAACTAAGATAGTATCAATGGCAAAGCGAACTAAAAAGCCCAGAGCCCTTGATGCTGCTCTGCCTCCTGTCACAGGCATGGTCAGGTTTTCTGCACCTTTCATTCATTTCGCTCACTGCCCTGAGCAGAGGTCTAAAACTTACTTATTTCTGAGAGGGACTGCACTTCAGCTCAAAGGGGAGTTTCCCTTCATTTATATGCTCCCTTTCCCAACTCTGCTGCCTCAGAGAAGTCTTATTCATTCCTAGGCCTGCAAATTGGCTTTCCACGTACTCTACAACCCTCCTCATCTTGCGTGGTGCACTGATCTATTCTTGCCGAGACTGAAGGAAATAGGACATTCTCACTGATAAAAGAGTCTCATACTGGAAGTTGCCATGGAACTTTTTTAAATATCCGAGCACCACTATTTAAATATAAGCTCCAATGCAAGCCTTGAGACACTGACAGCTCAAACACCCAGGGTACAATGTGAAAATGAAGCCATTTCATGACCACATATTAAGATTGCATGCGTGGCTGTGGTAGTATAAACTATCTCCACCATACATTTCCCTGCCACATAAACCCACCTCCAGCCCCTTGCCCACCCTTGTTCACAGGGAGAAACTCTGATGTACTCTTCCAGAGACAACACATTCAGACATGCAAGCTACCTCGAATCTTCAGTGTGCAAACCCCCGACAAACGCAGCAGAGGCTGAAGTAGTCCCTTTCCTTGTAGCATCCTCACTGCATTTGCTGCCCTACAGTTTGTATTGTCACCACAACAGTTGCATCCTAAGAGCAGTTATCTCACAGCTACAATAGTAGAGAGATATCTGCTTTCTGACTTTGACTGTTTTCCTTCTTATAGGGAAGAGATAATGCAAGGAAACCTAAGCACAGTGAAGAGGAGAGACAACATTTTTATTTGTTAGTCTGTCTTGCCATTTTGCATGGGAGGAGGTGCGAAGAGGAGGTATGTCTTTAAACATACTGGTAATTAGAAGCATAAAACTGCTTATCTGATGCTTCTTTCTTCTTCCTTGCCCTCCCCAAGATTTTCTTTTAAACACAGCAATAGGTTTTATCCCCAGATAAAACCCCTAGCTATTTTTCATTTGTGTTTTGTTTCTCCAGAAAAGGAAATAAAGCTGAATATTTTCAGCTAAACTACATTTGTTGTGCAGTGTTTTGCACTGTTTTTAGCAGGCAGACTAAATGTTTGTTAGAAAACATATTTTGACAAAGGAGAAAAGTAATTTCCAGCTAGTTCCAGCGGTAAGAAAGGTGAGAGCTTTACGTGGCTCACGGAGTCTGTAACTGTATCAAAGACTTAAAAGGTGCCAATTTAAGATCTAATCCCAAAGCCCTTGCATGAGTGGTCCCATTAAAGGGAGAACAAATTTACTCTTTGCCTCATAGATTTATACTTGTTGTCAATATAAGCAAATGAAAACCAAAGAAACTTGGAACCACAGCTGGTTCTAAGTTGCACCACTTCTAATAAATTCTCCAGGAGTTCAAGGATGGGCTTTTAATTAACATTAGCAACACATGGAATTGAGTCAGGCAGATATGTTTTTTATGTTAATGCAGGTGGTGTCATTTTATATACTGTAATATCTCTGAATGATACAATACATTTCAAAGACAAAAGTTAGGATGCCTCCTTCATAATGCACTCATAGTAACTGCTAGGTATGGATTCACCCTTCATTATTCGCCGAGGTTTAATCAAACCACTTCTCTAAGCAGCTCTACCTGAACGTTGCATTTTGTAATTATCCCTGCATCTTAGTGATGCCTGTGTGTAAGCACAAAGGCAATGACTGCTCAATTCTCAATATTCCATCACTTATGATATTTCCAAAGTAAACAACTCCTTCTCCATTGGGAAATAATATCTAGGCTAAATCAAATTGTGAAGTACTAAAAGAAAGCTAGCCTCCTCCATATTAATCTTAAACCATTTACGATAGATCAAGGCATTGAGTTTCCAGATCTAATAAGATCTGTGTGCTCTGAAGCAACTCTTTAATTGATAAGTGAGATGAACAACCTTGTTTGTGTCATGGAGAAAAAATTATGTACAACGGCTTGTTTCCAAGCCATTTAGAGTACGGAGGAATTCTTGACTCACACTTTGAATGTCAAGAGGTGCATTGCCTGAAGTGGTTCCACTACTCCTTGGGCACCTGTCTCAGAAAATCCTCTGCATATCGTGTGTTTGGAAAAATAGAAGCCAAATTATCAGTTTGTCTGGTTCTCACGCATGCTAAAGCTTCTTAAATCCACTGTAAACCTCCTTAATAAATCACAGTCATATTATGACATCCTAAACAATGCACAGGAAAGTGGTCTATGTGAAAATGAGACCTGCTGAGTGACTATCTTATGTGAAAATCTGGCTATCAGTGACAAGAGGAGATAGGAACAGGATGGAAATTGTCCCTGAGTCTTAGAAAATGCACCAGTGTGGAGAGAGCAAGATGCTGACAATATTTTATTTTGATGTAATGTAAACCTAGCTTCCATATAATACAATCCTGATCTAAAGGCTGTCATGTTAGAGTGCATATTGTATCCACATCTCCAGTCAAGTTTGTTCTTAACTGGTAAATAACAATATTGAGATAAGACTAGTGAATCCCAGAGGAGTAAGTACAGAGTTATGCTTTAAATAGAGCAATGAATCCCCTAGAGAATAAGATCCCACTGCCCATGTACTTGGTCCGTGAGAGAAAAGGTAAATTAAGCTCAGGGTCAATCTGTCTGTAGTCCTTGTATTTATTCCAGCCAACATACACCTCAATCCTGCAAACTGAGTTCAGGACCATTCAGTACAATGAACTGAAAAGAGTGCTTCTCACCTCTACAATCACTCTCCTGATGCATTACTCATTAACTACCCTGAGCATTTCCAGATTTCCTCTTATTTCATATTTCCTCATTGGTTTCAATCCTGCATCACAAAATGGCAAAGCTCCTCTTGAGTTAACCTCAGAAAAGGGATCTTAGCCCACGATGGGGTTTTCATCAGCTCTTGGCAGCGGCCTAAATTCAGTTTCTTTGAGCAACAGTAAAAATTTTCACCAACACCAAAAGCAAGATTAGGTGCTTCAAGTAACCCCATTTCAGCTCTGTAACTGCATTTTTCTCTGCTCTGCACTTTGAGTCCTCTTTGCACTACAGATGCCATATACATTAAAAAACATAGGCAGACAGGAATCCTACAGCATTTATTTGAATCCTTCTGCCCCCCCCCTTCCCCCCCTCAAAATCCAAAAACAGCTGAAAAGCACTAAGATGTTTATTCTCCTAGAGAGAGCAGCAGTGGCTTTTTTGACTAATGCTGGCTTGGCACATGAACTCTGATTAGCTCCCATCATGTTAAGTCACGCTGTTTGCAAACTGCCCCCACTTCCCTCCCTCAGCCCCTCCACTAAACAGCCACCCCCCCACACACATATTCAAGGAAAAAAGTACAATCAGCAAAGGAAAAAATAAGAAGTTTCGTTCTCACTTTCTGAAAGGCACATGTTTCTTCAGAGGCAGAGATGACAAGGCTTTCATAATGTTTGCTGACCTGAAAAAAAAATTGTATTTCCAGCAGTGTGAAGGAAATCTGTTCTTTTAATTCATTTGCATTTCATCCCCCATAACACTAGGAACATAACCCTTTCTGTCTCCCCTGTCAGATGACATGCCACATCACAGCTAGGCTGAGGCCACTGTCATGCCCCATTAAGTGTTAGTGGACTTTTCTCAGTCACCTCAAGTATTTAAAAACTCTCTATAAAACACATTAATCAAACGGATCCACAGTTGTGTAAAATCAAAGTTTTTAAATGTACCATATTTAATAAGAAATGAACCGTCTAGCATCCTCATCATGCCAAATTGGTATAGCTCATTGAATCTCCTGGCTTATGAATAGCACAGTCCCTTTGATATGCCTACTTTTTCCTTATTTTTGTCTCCTTAAAAAAAATTCAAAGATAAAATCTAAATATAGAATCAACAGATAAAATTTAGTACAGAATGTAACCTGAGCAGAGTCATAAAGCCCCTGTCAGATCAGAATACAACTGATTCACTTGTGTGAGAAAACTAATATATATATATTCACATGCCCCATAAAATTTATGGCTCCCATTTTAAAACAAAGGTGACAAATACATGTGCAATTTAGAAAATGGACCACTTTTCATGATCTAGCAAAGACACACGCAGCACGCTCTGTTCCAATTACAAACTAAATGGCACGCATTCACTGGCAAATGAGAAACGGAAAATGATTTGCTTTGAATGCCTTGCATCATGAGAGAGAATTTCAAGTGGCACAGTACAGAAGACATCTTCAGTATGCATTTAATTCACGCAGATCAACGCTCGAGGCTTCGCACATGAATTAGTGACCCGCACAACATTAAATACCCCTGTCCCACACCACGATAATGGCATTACCCAGCCCCAGAATAAATCATTAATTCATTCATAAGCCTTAGTTACTCTGTTTTCCATTGCTGGAAGCTTCCAGGAAGATCTGTCACTTCTGAACTGTGTGTTTGATATTCAGGGCATGAGCTCACTTCTAATGTGCCTGGCTGTGGCCAAATTAAAAGTCACCTTTGAAATACAGGTAAAAGACTCCAAGTTCAACACTGGAGAGAGCTACAATGTTTTTCCAGGATGTGCCTGTCTTTCCTCCTTTTACCCTCCTGTGGCATTGGAGTAGCCCTAGATAAGAGGCAGCAGAGAGAGTCAAGACTCTGATCCTGGCAGTATTGGGGCGGGGGGAGGAGAAAGCAACTTTAAGCCAATAGCACAGGAAAGGCAATGGGGCCAGCATCTGTCCTGGGAGGTCAAGAGCACTGTTACCTGGTTCATTTCTGGCTTGTATCACCTTAACTCCATGAGCTGCAAGAGAATTGTCCCCAGAAAGCAGCTCCCACTAAAATAAAGGCAGTTACTCAACATTTACACTAGGACCTGAATCTATCAAGGCACAGTTGATGTGCGTGGAGGTAAAAAGAACATACAGAATTACAGGAAAGGCAAACAAGGAAAAATAATGGCTTAACTAGGTGAATAATCAAGAGAAAGCAGTACTCAAGTTGAGTTCATACTCTCCTACTTCCATGCAAATGAAACCAACATGAATGTTTGCCTGAATGTGAGGAATGGAAATGCCAGTCATCACATTTACCCCACACTCAGCCCCAGATTCGCAGGTCATCTTCCTGCAGCGTGGTTAACAAAGCTGGTGAAACAGATAGAATATTTATCCTACAGCTTGTTTCAAATACAAAAAGGTGTGCCCACCAGGAAGGGAACTGGTTTAGCAAAGCCAAACCCCTGCAAACAGGAAAAACATGCACAGAGGCTTCTAGGAGAAAAAGAAAAACAGTACAGCTTTAAAAATCCATGCAGAGTCAGGATGGCCCCGAGACAAAAGGAGAGTGCTGGAATAACTTCACTGTCCTTTCTTGTCTTCCTTTGAACTGAGTACGGGAAGGGCCTGAGGCAGAGCTACCAGCCAGGAGCACACACTCACCAGCATGAATGGAGAAGAGATCCTCCAGAGATGGACAGCTCGTACAGACATGTGGGGACCTCACCACAGCAGTGGTTCTATGTAACCGTTAGGTGTGAGGGAGAAAGACTGCTCACTGGACTCGTGAATAAGGGCACAGACAGAGCATAATTAGAGTGTGCTCTCTGGTTCTGTCTTCTTTCATTCACACCACTGGAGTATGGAGTCTGCCAGACAAGATCAAGCTGTTAGGACTTCTACTCACTATTTTGCCCCTAAATAAAGGCCAGTATCAGCTACATCATAAGGCAATGCATTCCTTCCCCCACCAAAGCTCCAAAGTTAGTTGTGCATTGCTCTTAAGTGGAAGAATGTCATGGAGGTGAGGTGCAAACAATACAGGATGCTAAAAGCTGAAAAATTCAGCTTTGTGTTATTACGTTCATTAAGGGTGATGGTATGCACTCCTTCAAAGCCCAGTCTCTCCCAGATTCTGAAAGCAAAGTCCTAGGCCTCCCTAGCTGCTTTCACAGAAATGGCAAATATCAGAAAAAAATCTCAAAAGATATCAAAGGAGAAACAGCAGCGCAAACCCAAGAAAGCCTCAGTCTTTTCCCTAGAGTGTGTTTTTAGTCCATTTTGCCTTGAAGAGCAGTACAGATCACAGAGCTAAATAAACTCCTGATTCCAAACATAAAAGCCGAGAGTAACAAGGCCATGGTCTGAAGGATCACTGCTTTGCCTTTCTCATACTCGGACAATCCTTTCTCTGTTCTGTGCAGAGAAGGAAACCGTCCACCCTGCTCAGACCACATCCTCCCGGATAGACCAGCACCCAACATACCAGAGCGGCTTCCCCCAGCATACTCCCTGCATTTTTAGTTATTTAAAAAGAACAACAGCAAACAAAAGCTCAATTGTGATTGCATCATGAACTCCCAATTGTCTAGAAAAGACCTTCCTTCGTTCACTGCTGTAGCTTTATTATTGCTGCCAGCTACACCACGGTGCTGCAGGGTAAGTCACAAAATTCTCCATTCTTTCAAGACAGGAATAGTTCAGCTTAGAGAAGGAGCCATTGTGTATGTGACTAGAAACATGCACCTGATATCAGCATTAGCTTTGGGAAATAGGAAAGCAAGTTAAGAGAGAAGAAGAGGGAGAACTCCTTTATAATACAAACACACTCACATCCACAGGATTTGGTTTACCAGCTCTAGCAAGAGCTCATTAGCAGAGGTACTGCAACAGCACTTGAGGACCGCAATCACATCTGGGACTCTGTTATATTGAATGTGGTACAGAGATTGTCACTGCCAAAAACTGTTTATGTGCTAAGCACACAATGCAAAAGGGTAGGAAGATAAATTAATAATTTGCAGCCATCAAACCAGGATTGTCTTAACAGAGCTGCAGGGCAAATGCAGTTTTATATTGCATGTACAGTTGGAGCAGCAGGCATCAGACGCAGCGCACACAACTTGAGGGCCTAGTCCCATGCATCCGTGTTAAAGAGCTTCACACCAGCACAACACAGAAACCAACATGTCAGGGTGGAATGCTCATCACACATCACAGCCTTCATCTTACCCTGCTTTCCACTAGCCCAGCTGTCTGACGACAGACCATGGAGAACAATAGTTCAACTCTTCCATCAGACTGGAAAGGGATATGAATTCTCAGCCATCCAACCACAAAACCCCTCTCTAATACTCAGCTCTTGTAGACTGGTTTCTGAGCCAATTCAATACTGTCAGGAAGGTTTGTGGTGGGAGGATCACGCTTTGCAGGTTGACTCCTGACTGTGACCCCTGACAAACAGTCAGAGCAATTGGGTGCACTAAGCTCCCCGTACCTGTGCTAGCAGAGGAGGTAGATTCCAGCAGCAGAAGGGTGGGGATGCTGGACAAAGTGGTTTTCCACCATAGCAGCTGTTTCTGAAACAGTGTTTTCAGAAACTGTGTATCTTGGGAGGGTGCTATACCTCCCCAGTAAGGGGATAAAGTGAATATAACAGGGACCAAATTAGCCTACTCACATGTTCAAAGGCAGGGGATTACAGCTTGTAGCTCTGATACAAAATGGCAGCTCCAAGACTCCAGCTGCCTTCCCTTTCTGGATGTTAGCAGTCATCTCCTATAAGCATGCACCACCATGGCTTGCCATCAGGCACCAGCAAAGGCTGGAGAGGTGGTGGATCTATAAAGAAAGCAGAGATGCTAGGACCTGGACTTACATAATTTCCCCTCCTTTCCTGAGGTCAAGGATCACCATTATAATCTACTGGGAAGTCTAAAATGGGAATGAATGATTAATGTAATTATTAATAACCTGAATTAATTTTACTATTAGATTTATTGATAATTACTTACCCTACAGTTTAAAAATTGTTGTGGATCAAGCCAAGGGTAAATACATAACACTGCCTCTGCACCAGCCTGCCTGCTGCAGAGACGCCCTCCAGCTCTGAAAGTCTCTGTGCCACAAGCACATCCCAATCACAGCTGCCACAAAACTGCAGCCTGCCAGCCAGAGCTGCAATAGCAACAGAAGGCAAGAGACTCTACAAAGATCCTTTTCCTTGCCCTGTCTCAAAAATCGCTCAGATTTCAGGCTCTACCATGGCTTTCCATCTTCCAGAGCAGGATCCCATAAATGCTTCTCAGGGCTTCCTGCACCTCAGGCTTCTTGGTAACTCATTGTATGCTACTTGGAGATGCTAGATTGACATATTTTCTCCTTTTTATGTGAAATTTTGGTAAAAAAAATCGAGCTGATTTGTGACAAATGTATTTTTAAAGTAAAAAATAAAATACAAATTTTCACTTCAAATTTGTAACCATTAGCAGTTTGTTTTTACCATAAAGTAGATGCAAAACTGAGCTATGTATGTTTAAAAATAGCAATAATTTTCCAAGTTTTTCTGATTGCTTCCATTTTTTTTTCCTACTTCTTGCAGTCTGTTCCTGTTTATGCAAAGAACATGGAAAGCATGGAAGTTGCTGACTCCTCCCACCCTCGCAGGAGGCTTAAAAAAAAATATTTTTTCAGAAGATAACAAGAATTTACTTAAAGCATTTAGAAAAAACAGCATTTTATTTATTTTTTTAGAAGTAACTAAAAATTTCCCAAGCAAATTTGAAGAAAACAACTATTCAGCAAAAAGTTATCCATCAGAGAATTTTGACTAGCAGCCACTGAAGTCTGACAGTCAGGATGCTGTGTGGATATGAACTTATCGTAACAAAAGCAGGTGAGTTCCTTCCCTAGACAGGTCTTTACTGCTGTGCTGTATGTAGCTTGAAGCTCAAGAAGTTTGGTGCCAAGGTAATTTGACAACACACATGTACATCTTAAAAAGATTTTGAATCTTTAAGGTGTAGTAGATGCTACATATTATTACACTGCAATGTCAATCTTCCTCAGCAATTATCAGGATAACTTTTTTTGCATTCTGAGAAATGACTCATTGCCTTGTTACTAGCTTCCTTGCAATAAAGGCCTTGTCTTTAGCAACAAGTGATACACAGGCAGACAATGGAGGGAAGGTTGTATTTGATTTAACTGCTTGAGTCTTAAGACGGATTTTCATATCTGCATGGAGCAAGATTTATGACTAAGATACCTTGTGATTAGAGATAGCATGTAAAAATATGGCCAAATCTCCCGGGTAAATTCCAGTAGCCAGAGGTGCTGGAGGTCATCTGCTTTCCAAATCTTGCATTTACGTATTTCACATTCTGCAGTGTGTCATGTTAGGCAGCAATGCGTTCTCTTCTATGCTGAGGTCAGGCATCTTATCATTCCTTCTCAATCTTTACTTTCACGTCACACCTCCAGTAGCCTTCTCTCTTTTTACCTTATGCTGTATTGCCTTCTTCAGACAGCCAAGACATGCACGTGTCCCCTGTCTCCTAAGGACTCAGGTTTGTATTCTAGGAAACATGCAAGAACTTAAGCCCTACTTAAATTCATGGGAGTGGGGCACTTGCTTAGGTTTATGACTAAGGCCTCACTCCATCTTTGAAGCCTTCATGGCTAAGCTCACTATATAACTGTATAAGTTTGTATAGCTTTTGTCTCTGAATAGGCCTGTTTAGACCTCGATTAGGAGTATGAGGAGTTTACACATTAAAGTGGTCACATTAGTGTCATTGCAGCTCCCAACTTTTCTTTGTAGGTGCCTACAACTAATTCTATTGAGGTAAGCTGATAGGAATTTACAAAGTTACAGCTATTTAATTTCTGAATCTACTTGCCAAGGGAATGGAAAGAGACAAGAGTCTGATGTGGTGGCTAGGGAAGAGTTATCATATGTAGATTTATTCTACATGGGTTACTCTGTTGCTGCTGCCTGTCTACGTGCTTTTGCCTTTTGGTAAGGATGAGGTAGTTTATCCCGCAGTCAAAGTGGAGTTGATGTTCTATAAATCCACACCTTATCTAACTTCAGTGTGACTTGCTTACACTGAGGGAAGGGGGAAAAAAAAAAAAAAAAAAAAAAAAAAAAAAAAAAAAGAGAGTTAGGTCAGGAATTGCAAGAACTTCTGACAGGGGAAATTGCAATAGGTAGCACTGAGCAGGGAAATATGAAGATAGAGGGAATTTACTAGTAGATTCCCATAAGAACCAGTCTTGCTCTGTGTTTCCACTTATAAAATTACACTTAAAAACTAATGGAAATTGGCCAATGGCAGGAATGGGAGATTCATCATGAGTACACTGGAGAATCACAGTCAAGGCAAGCAATTAAAGACTAATAATACTTTTGGCTTTAAGCCAGAAGCTAATAAAAAGCAAAGACAGACCATGTTGTATTAGTTGCTCAGCAAATGACACCAACAAAATTCAGGAATGTGAAAAAAACATCATGTAATACATGAGATGCCTTCTTTACAGTAAGAGAGAAAGCTGTTAGACTATTACAAGAAGTCTGCCCTGGGATAAAGCAGACAGTTCTTGTCACTTATAGTCACAAAGAGATACTATAGACCAGAAATGGCATGAAATAAGGCTAACAGTACAATCAGGAAGAGAAAAATCTATCCCACAAGGGAAATCTAGTTTAGAAAAACAGAAGAGAAAAGGGATATTATTTTCCCTGTGCAAATATCAGGTGATTAACATTAACAAAAGAACTAACGTGCACTGACATTTAAGCTGGGGAATAAAGAAAGATTTCTAACCACAAGCATTGGACTAT
Source organism: Tetrax tetrax (assembly GCA_009806455.1). Classification (NCBI taxonomy): domain Eukaryota; kingdom Metazoa; phylum Chordata; class Aves; order Otidiformes; family Otididae; genus Tetrax; species Tetrax tetrax. The sequence goes on from WHYT01017504.1 coordinate 1,811,121, forward strand.
GGAACAACTTATTGGTAGCAGTGATGCCTGGTTAGATTTAAAGTCAGTTTAATCAGTTAGTGAAACAGTTAATGCCTTTGACAGCACAGACCTGGACTTCTTGACACAGAAGATTCATTCCACGCCTTTGCTTTCATGTTTCTGGTCTCCTAAACACTAACTGAATCCATGTTTCCACCTGCTGGCTTGAAACATTTGTTCAATAATGATATTCTTCAAACATTTATCATTGTCATCTGTTCATGAAGCACTGAATGTGAGATTACAGCTCTACCAAAGAAATAACATATTTAGGCATTTCCCATCTAAACAGAATGCGCTTTCATCCTTTTATACAAGTTTCCTTCTCCCAAAAGGAATCTCAAAACACTTAAATGCCACACACTGCTTTACAGTAAGAAAAGATTTACCAATTATAGCATGCCACTCCTCTAGAGAAAGACGTGTCAGCTGTTTTAACAGTGCACAATAGACATGCAGAACAGACAAGAGCACATCCTACTGAACATGCAAGGGAGATTTTCTGGTAGACAGGCTGGGACCACACTTAACTTGGACTCTGGCCAGGACTTCATGTCTAACACCAACGAATAGTCCCATAATGTCACTGAAGCCTCCAAATGAGGCTCTCTGGTGTCCCAGACAGCAGGATGGCACATAAATGGTCCTTAAAAACATCTGAGAAATGAGCATTAGGACCTAGGACCACTGTGAGGCAGGATAAGGATATTTTTCCCAGTTTACAGATAAACCAAGGTTCACTGTGTCTCAGTGACTTCTCCACAGTAGCAAAGCAAGTCTGTGGTGGATTGAACTCCAATTTAGACTCCAGTTGATTTTTATTTAGCTGTTCATGAAGCTGCCTATTGCCGTGAAGAATAAATATGAGGTTTATCCACGGGAGTGACAATCTCCCATACTTACAAAGTGTCTCTACACGAAACCCAAACTAACTGCTTGGGCCACCATCTCTAGTATCTGAAGCACTCAAGTAGCCTATCCTTTCAAAACAAGATGCCTCCATGCATTAATTTCCATGTGAGCCTTAAGACTCATTTGTCTATGTACCATCATAGATTTACCATAATAGATTTACTTTTAGTCCAAACTATGCCACCACAAGTAGTGAATGTATTTTCTTCTCCAGAATAGCTAATATAAAATTTGGCACTTTCATGGCTTTACCCATTAAAAGAGCTCCAAATGCTTCACAAACACTGATGCATCAAGGGGTCCATCAGTCAGATCTACTCCATGACAACTGTATATAGACTGTGATTGAAATCTCCCCATGGTTTCATGAGGGGAGCACTGTTTTCAACTTTGTTTTAGAGCAAGGGTAAGAGAGATCCACAAAATTTACTGCAGAACAGGAAGCTGAACTTTGATTACTGAAGTCATATGCAAAACCTCTAACTGCTGGACCAGCCTTCCCTTCACTGTAAGATAGCAGAACAGACTAAATTGCAACATGCTCTTGCAACAGTGTTATACTTCTCTAAATTGGATATTTTATTAACTAAAAGCTTCAGATTATTGCTAACATTGATGTTCCCCAATGTCCTTTCACAGGTCAATTCCTCCTCTCCCCTCTACTCCACTTCCAAATCCCACTGCATTTGAAAATGTCATCGTTCACTTGGTGACACATCCCAGCCATGTGGGGTGGCAGCTGAGTCATCTCCCTGCTGTGAACGAGGTGTGATGGTGACAAGCACCTTACAACTGCAGAATCTTTTTTTGGGCACATCGTGTTGGAGGCTGCTCGCCCTGTTCTGTACAAATGGATGGGTGGGAGGAACAAATTGGGGTGGAAGAACTCTCCACACACATATAGGAGGATGGAGAGATTGGAGGTGGCCCTGGCAATCAAATTACATCTTCAAGCACAGTCGAAAACTAAAGGGCACCTAGAGGACCAGACACAAAGACTGAAAAAATAAGAATGAGTCAGAGACTCATCTGAGTTGACATTCTGCTGATGCCTACTGTAGACACTGAATTAAGGCACTCTACATCTCTTGAAGCATCTATGTCTCTCCACAGACTCTGTGGAGATACTGGGATGCAGCATCAGATCTTTGGCCTTGATACTGGCTTAAAATGTTCCCCTCTTTCCCCATCAATTCTACCTCTTCCAGTTCTTGACGAGGTTCACCTCTTTCTGAGGTACGCTAATAAGGCTGTTTGCAGGGCTCTCCTGGAAACTGCACAAATAAATTATCCTAATTAAAAATGTCCCTTTTGTGAGGGGAAAAAGGGCCAGAAATACCACCAGACAGCTTCACTGTTCAAGACAATGGGGCAGTACTTCAGTTTCACAAATTGCCTACAATTCCCCAAAAAAGGTTTGTTTGACTATGCCCTCTTGCCCATGTTAGAGAACCACAAGACAGATGATCATATGGAATCCAGGATAATTACTGCTGCCTGAAGGGCAATGGAGAAACATTGAAGAATCAGACTGTTCAGTTTAAGCTGGACTTTAATGGGTAGGTGGGAAATAAGAGATCTTCCAAACAGGTGACAGCAGGTTATCCCAAGTACCCTGCTGACGTGACGTGTAGAATTTTGCCTTGAGTCCTTGAAGCTCTGAGCCTCATGTGCTGTCGTGTATGAGGGAACCTGAATCTGTGGTGCAAGCTCTGGTGCTGAACATCCATCACCAAAACTCATCTCCCGCATTGCTGCCCCACATGACGTTCCAGTTCACCTGGAACAGAGAAACCTTGCAATATGTCTCTACTCATTAGCTCTTTCTTCTTAAGAGCTTATCAATTACCTCCTTAATCAACTGGCAGAAAAGATCAGTGAGGGAGCATTAAATCCACTCTCCAGTAAACCTGGATCTGCAAGAGTGATTTCAAGACATGTAGCCAAAAGGAGACTTGATTTCATTTCCTCAGGAATGAGCATTTCTACTCAAGTGTGTGGCACTTAGATCCTCATGATATTACTATACTCTGCCACCTTCCTTGTTCAAGTGTGCTCTACATTCATGTTGCACTAGCACACCATGGGGAAAGATGTTAAATATATTGTCCCTTGTCTACACTTTCCAGAAGGGAAATAATAAAGCCCTAATAAAGGGCTTCCATTGCTAGTATGTCCCCATTTGCTGCAGGCCAAAGACAACCTGGTGAATCTTGCTTTGAAAAGCAGAATTATATTTTCTGCTTACACAGTAGTAGTCTGTTCTTTCAGACCAGACACATGGGACAGTCGATGAAGCTATGCACTGCAAGAAATTCACTTGAAGACCCATCTCATAACTAGATTTAATGTGTACCCACATCACACCTGTAGCTTTGGTGTAAATGTGTTCTTTGTTCTACACTGGAACCAGGTAATAACAGTGCACATTGTCATGATTTCATGCATCTCTGAAAACCACTTGTCAGCTGGTCAAAGGATTGTCACCAGATTCAAGAATCTTCCTCTATCCCACAGCTGCACTTCTCAACTGGTTTTGAGGTCTTCTTTATTAGTAGGAAAATATGGAGCCACCTGTTCCACCAAAAACCAGAAAACTAACTAAACTAAACTAACTAAAACCTCTCAAGGATAGATTTGCTTGTGAAGGCTGACCTCAACAAAATAGCAGATGAGCTATGTACATCTACTTCGCTTTATAATGCTCTGAATTCTGGCAGTTGTATTTCCTAGATTTGAAATGATGGTTTTATGCAAAGTGTTATTCAGAAAGTATGGTACCTCGTTAACCAAAAAAACAAACCTGGAACTTACCACTGAATGGTACCCTTCTTGCACATTTATTTGTACCTCCTTTCTCTGAATCAGAAAGTATGTAAGAAGGATAATAGTTACAGACAGCATAATGATGTCCTGAAAATAACATTTCCTACAAACTTCTAGAAAAACTTTCATTTCCTCTTTAGCCTGCACCATTAAAGATATATTTCCTCCCACCAATTGATCCACCAAGTTACTGGACCTTTTATCAGCCCAAGTTACAACTATCTAAAAAGAAACAGGGTAACAAGCAATGCTGGAACATCACTGACAACTAAGGACAGGAGGCTCTCTCTGTTCTGTTAGGTTTCACCACTTAATTATAGGCCCGTTTACTATGTCGTGATGACCTGAAGACCCTTATCAGATGAAACTAAACGTTAGTTATTCTCCTCTTCTATGCTGTACTTCAAGTCAGCTCAGAATCTATTTCAATCGCTTTTAAAGTAAACTCTGTACAGGAATCATTTCTTGCAACTTGAGTTGAGCAGTTCTTACTGGGGAGGTCACACTAAATATCTGCAAGGGGTTTGACCTCACAGGATACAGCCCTTACACAGTTTTTGTCCAGGTCACCCTCCGGAAGGGGAATAGAAAAAATTTTAAGAGCAAAAAGGCGAATTCAGTGCATTGAACAGCATTCTCCCTGGAGTAATTGTCTTGGTTGCACAAAAGCAGAAAGAACCTATTTCTGGCCCTGTTGTAAGAATCCCAGCTTAACAGTTGACCCTTTCATACAGCCTAGTTACAAAAAAGAGCTGCTCCATCATTCACACATCAGTTCCTCACCTTTGGCTGAGGTAACTGGAAAGTGATCAATGACAGAGATAAAACCTGAAAAATCAGACATGTATTCCCAGAAGGCCCAGGAGTTACATTTTACTTGTATTTAAAAAGCCTTGAGAAGTGTTAACTATAAGTCAATACAGACAGTGAAAGAAATTCAGCTAGACTGGCCCTTGCTCCCAGGAGCAGGCAGATGAGACAAGGGCACAACACTCATGCAGTAAAAAGAGATCTGCAGGAAAGTTAATGCCTCTCTCAAGCTTGCAGCAGGCCACAGTGTAATTGTGAACCCAGCATGCTGCATGAGCTGCTGTAATCTGGCTAAAAGCAGTCATTTAATTCTGCAGCATCAGTACATTTGGCACTACTGAAGACAAAGCGTGGTAGTAAAGCATCAAAGAGGCAACCATTCCAGCAGCCATCTCCTTTAAAGCCAGAGTCACAGTCCTGGAGAGCTGCCTGCCTGCAGGTCTCATACAAGCAAGCCAACAGACACAGCAGCAAGCCTGCAGACTGCATGAGAGATTATGCGGCAGGAGACAGGTACAGTGGATTCCCAGCCTTCCACCATCACAGCCAAACCAGAGGACCCAGCTGAAGCCTATAAGATGATAGCGGGGCATTATTGACAGCAGTAACAGTTTTGTTGCTCTGACACAGCTGCACAGTTATAGATGCCCAGATGCTGCCTCCTGGTCAAGGATCTGCAATTATAAGCTTTCAAACCAAAAGTAAAGAACAAACAGAAGCATGGAGAATGCCAATGAGAATTACATTAGCTGCAGGCAGTGGGACTGCAGTGCATCCTCACTAACCACCCTGTTTTGATGCAGTCCACATAACATCCCCTTTAATGGGAGGACGGACTGTGGGGCTGAACCTAGAACACAAGCATTTCATTTAAAAGGTACAGACTATTACTTACAGAGACCCAAGCTGAGGGTTAATGGTCTGGTACTGTTCACCAGAGCCCCTTCCTGCTCCCTCTTCCCAGCTAGAAACAACAGTGTCAGCACAATACAGATTAGCAGCGGTGTGCTGCAGCTCCTGAGAAAACGAGGCTCTCCTGGAGCCACGTGAGGGTGAATGTAGCATTCCCCACACAGCCTGGATGCTGACCTGTGGATGTAACAATAGCTGTTCTTCCAGGAGCCCCACTGCTATCCTACAACACTAAAGTAAGCAAGCCACTCCAGAGTGACCTGCAGTGGACGCAAGTAGCAGGTAATGGCATACTCACCCCCAGTGCTGCCTCCATCCCAAAGCCTTCTGTCCAGGGCTGGAGCAGCTGAAGGTCAAAATGCCCTGCCATGATGTTTAGTGGAGCTCACTGGCCACGTCACACACAGGATGCCTGTTGGGAGAAGATGACATTAAGCCCTGTGGCACCTTTATATGGACAAATATTCCTGGAAAAATCACCAGATTCCTAGTATCATCTGCTAGAGGACCCAGATTCATTGCATTTCAAATCTCTATGTAATGTCATCCCCAGTCCTCAGGAATTAGTCTTCAATGTTTATAGCCCTATAGGCACCCCTCGTAAAGGCTTAAATTTTCCGTTATTTTTGTGTCACATACATAATCAAACCCAGTAAGTTTATTCTATAGTAGCTTCTGCAACCTCTCTCCCTCCCTCTTCAAGACAGCTTTAAAATGATTTTTTCTTTCCAGCATCTGCTTCTTCCTGTTTCTATATCACTGCTGTAAATGGGATTTTTCTTCTTGACATCAAGAGAAGCAAAATAGGGCTTCCTAAGATAGTTTTCTGGCTGATTGCACAGAAGCAGTGCAGTAGTCATAAGCAACAGATAAGTAGCTTTAGCACATTCTAGTTTCGCTTCTTTGGGCTGTAGAACAACATCAATATGATAATACACCCAGCTCTGCACTGCTCCTTGCCCCGCAGAGCTCCACAGCAGCCGCGACTCTCAGCTGGAAACGCGTACGTGTACCTTGGTGGAAAGGATTCCTGCTCTTCCTTCCCTGAGAACCCCAACTGCCCACCTGGCACCAACACAACAGCCACATAACACTCCCAGCGCACCGTGGGCCACCGCTATGCTGCATGAGGCCAACAGAGGAGGCAGCAGCTGCAAAGATCTCCATCACAGGGTGCCACAGCTGTTGGGGGACCAGGGAGGTGCAGTAATGCGGCCCAGCTCACTGGAATCTGAAAAGGACTGGCCATAAAGAATAGTCTTTAACTGGCTGCCTCAGCCACACTTTCCATGCAGAATGTGCCTCCCTGAACACACTCGCTGATTTTTTTTTTTAATTTTTTTTTTTTTTTTAATTAAAAAAAAAAAGAAATACTCTGGTGCTCCCTTGTGTTCATATGTTTAGGTAGTAAGCATGCAAGGAGCTGGAAAAAGCCCATTGAGATCAAAAAAGAAACTTTTGCAAAGGAGTTCAGGCAGGCAATACTTAGAGAATAATTTCCTGAACACAAAATGTCTTCATTTGCTGTCAGCACAGAAACAATTAAGTTTTACACATCACAAAAGCACACAGACTACAGTCCTGGTCAAAGGGGCCAGGAAGGATGAGAGGATGAAAAGATAAACCGAGAAGGATGGAAGGGCGAAGAGAGGTTCAGTGAAAGCAAAGCCCTGGTCTGATTTTGGCAGGTTCAAAAATCTGCTGTAGACTATTTCATGTGATAGTGTTATATGTGTGTGTATAGAGACATGTATTTCCTTCCTATGGTATAATTATAGAATTGTCATAAAATAAAGTATCAGTAAGTAGTTCTTCTGGAGAATAATTTACAGTTACGTACATGAGTCATCTACTAAACTGCAGTTGCATTTAGACCTCCATTTCTGTGCTAGTTCATAAGATTTTCATGCAGTAGCACAATTTTGCTTGTCTTCCTAAGACCGCAGGCAAATGTTTAAATATTTTACAAATAGAAACCCATTCTGAATTAATTTTTTAAGCCAAGATGTAATGTTTCCATTCCTATTTGCTTTGAAGAGTTTCATACAGTCAAAGAATGCCCTGGCCAGGGCTTGAACTGAGAAAGCAATGTCTCTTTCAGCTGTTATGAACGTAGACAAGTTCTGCGCTGAATGCACGTGATCTCTTTTGAGATTCTGGTTACACTGGAAAACACCTAATTACAAACATATTTCCATTTTCTATTCCCTTACTAGCTGCTTTACAACTTCACAGAATTCCCAACGTGCCCTCACACAAATCTGAGCAATTCAGATTTGCAGACCATACCTGTATCAGAACCGGAGTCTTAATGAGGTGCCTGAAAGAAGGAGCTGGCTGGCAGACATGAAGCTATTTTCTATATAGATTTTGCTTCCATGTCCTTTACTTGATGAATGGCTACACAAGTCTGAATTAGGAGTTTCCTTGAAAACACAATCCAAAACTAAGAAATTGACAGGTAGTTTAAGAATGAAAAATACACCCTAGAAAACGGATAAAGTTGCATGTTCCTCAAACTGTACAAGGCAACAAAGCAGGAAAAAAAAAACTGCTAAGCCAGGCCAAGTCCTGCACAATGTTTGAAATAATCCAGGTAGAAACTTCTCAGAATCTGCTGAAGTAAACAGAGAGCAAAATTGAGATTTATGGTCTCCAGCCCTTGCATTTTCCACTCTTTTCTCAGTCCCTTGGCAGAAAGAATCCCCCACTAAATAAGAGGTTGTCCTCATCCTGCAGACCTTTGAGCACTTTCAATTCCTGGCTTTTGTAGGGACACAGAATTTTAGCAAAGCCCTTGAGGTGTTCTGTGGTACTTTGCCATTCAAAAAAATTGGGTATTTAGTACCAAGAAGGGTGTGACAATGAACTGGAGTCTTTATGGAGATGTGGTGGGAACAAGAAGTGGGCTTTCCAGCATTCCTGAAAAGCACATAACTATAACATGTTTGCCATGACTAGAAGCAACTGGATTTGATGACCATCAACCACATGTTCACATTAAGACTCACACAATAAGAAAAAGATACACAAGTCTGCCAGTTTGCTACAGAATTCCCCTCTGGTGTTCAAAACATTTTTACTTTCAAGAACCAACTTTCACAGAACAATTTATATTCTTTCTTTCTTTGTGTGCTTCCTTGCAAACACTAAAATCAATCATGTCTAGAAACCATCTGATCCAAACAGGAAAGGATTGTGCAACAGCATGTCATTAGTGAATCAATATTGGCTGACCAGGCCATGTGCTTGTCAAGGCTGCATTGATTTCTTTAATGCCATATTGTTGCAGCTGGCCTACCCAGCAGATCCATCTATTTTGCAGTGTCTATAGCAGAGGAGGAGATGGTTTTCCAGTCCTACAGACTGACTTAATTATAACAATGAAAAGCCGTAGAGCAAATAGTATGTAATTGAGTAAAGAGGGCATTTATGGTATTCTGCTTTACTTCTTGTACAAGTGCACTCTTGACCATACAGCTACATTCGCTCTAGGATATTTCAGTACACTGTATTGTTAAGGAGCTCCTATGCAGGTATAGTCTATAGACTCACCTTGTTGCTTGCTGGGCTGCAGGATGCTTGGTAGCTTTTTCCCTCGTTTCAAATTTCCACTTTATCTGAATCACCATTGCCCTCCATGTGTTGTGCCCAACTGCAGCAAATGCTACTGCTACTGTAGTTCCTGCTTCCCCTGGCTGGACACACACAGCTGCTGAGATACCTTATAAAATCCTCTGTTCTGGAAGCACAAGAAGATACATCCACTTGGCACATAACAACCACATCATTCTTAACGGGAAGCTGAAGAGTAGCACATCTCTAGGGTATGATCATAAAAGTTCCAGCTTCGGCCATTAAGAAGTGGTGATTATTACCTATTGCGTACACAGTGGGAAGTAAAATAGGAGCCATTTAATAAAGTCAGGATTGTTCACCACTGGGAGTATCACCTTTTAAGACAGGGAACAATTAAAACTTGTCCTCCTAATCTTTTATGACACACCATTTACAAGATGCACTAAAGAAAAACAATTCAGAAGATAATTGTAGGAACGACAATAAGCACAATGCTCTATATTTATTAACAGATCTTAGTGGCAAGTCACAGAACACAGGCACACAGCCTGGCAGCAGAGACCAGGCCTAGCAAGAGTTGGGAATAAGAACCATTTCACACAGGAGCGTTACGTCCCAGGCTCAAGAGTGATGTCAGGCACTTCAGCAGTATCTCACTAAATAGAGCCACCGAGCCAAATCAGGGTGTGACATGGGAGCAAGATTGTTATTTCTAGGCAGAGTACTGCTGGTGGCAGGCAGAAGGACTCCAGCTGCCAAGCAAAACTAGTTAGCCAACTGTCTCTGCTGTTTGGGTG
>WHYT01017504.1:1837545-1872909 GCA_009806455.1 Tetrax tetrax
GGGGGAAAAAAAAAAAAAAAAAAAAACCAAAAAAAACCCCTAGTCCTCTGTATCCGCATCCCTTTTTTTAATCATAGATCTATTGAACTAGAGGAAATACTATGCTACAAATACACAGTATATTCATCAAAATTTCCACTTCTATCATGGGTTTTTATCACTACTGTTAGGGCAAAAGAAAACCTTTGTTGCAAAATTTATACTGGAAGAATTTAGCATTTGAAGAAAATAGCCATGTCAGCTCACAACAACAGAAAGCCTGTTTAGAATGGGACAATTTTGCATTTTGCCCTCTCTTCACTCCACAACCACTTGATTTAACAGCTTCCAAAAGCAGCAGGGAATTTGCTGCTTTAAATTGCTTTCTGTGTTCTCCTGTGGGTCACTCCTACACATGCTCAGCTGAGCAAAGGTGAAACCCGTCCCAAGGGAAGGTAGCTCTAGCCTCAAAATAGGGCAATTATGCTGCAGAGTGAACGAATTGTCGCCTTTAGCAGAAGATTGAGTGAAGCTTCCCAAGAGCACCGGGGTCATTGTGTTATATCAAATCTGCCAGTTAAAGGAGAGACAGTTTTGTTTTTAGAACATGACTTGCTCTGGTGCAATAGTTCATGGGCTTCTGTATGAATTTGCCATGTTCTGAACATTCACCAGGCTAGAAGTGTCCTCAGATGGCAGAAAAGGCTCTATTTTCATGTAATAAATCAAACAGACCCAGTAACTCTCAAAAAGCTACAGCAGTTTAGGATATGGCCCTTGTAAGGTGCCCAAGGCCACTTTAACCCTGCACACAGACCACAGTCCTGTTTATAAGCACCCCGGCAGCGGCAGGTATAGGATTTCAGCCCTTCTACTTTAAACCAATAGCTGCTGGCTTTCAAATTCATAAGGGAACCCCCTTGAGCAGTGGGATGTGCAGAAAAGGGAAACTGAGCCAAGCAGCTCTGCCACTACTTGCCACTGCAAGTATCTACCTGGTATACTGAATGCCTTTGTTTCACAACGCTGTCCTTCAGTAGTCATAAGAGGACCACCCTTTCAAAGAACAGAGGGGAGAGGCAGCAGTGAAGAGTTTAATACATCTCAATAAGTTTATTCCTTTCCTGAGCAAGCTGTCAGAAATCATTCAGCAGTCAGCAACAGCTCTAACCATGTAATTTAATCTTAGGGCTCCTTCACAGCTCGTATGGCAACAGAACCCTGTCCTGTGTTCTGCAGAGGATCACATATTGTTCAGCGCCTTGTGACAAAAAGCAGGGGCACAGTAAAAATAGATGAGACAAAAGGTATTCTGAGTGGGGGGAAAAAAAAAAAAAGAAAATAATATTTTTAACATGCTGACTAAACAAAGCCTTAGAAATAAATTTGTTTTCTACATGCCAAGGTCCAAACATGGTCGTATTTGAGATCCTCTGCCCCACTGTTACCTTGATGTGATCCATAGGCACTCACAGGACTTTCCAGGAGACTGGTTTGGTAGCTTTCTTCCTTTTGGTTTGAATGAGGGAACCATGAACCGTGCCTTTGTTTAGTGACAGTGAAAAAATAGGGAAGTCATGACTCGGAAACTAGACGGACAGTATATCCATGCATGGCAGGTTCTACAAGTACGTATGCCAAAAGAAAGAGGGAGCTTCGGGGCAGACTGCTGTCTGAAAGAAAGGCTTATATACAGCCACTGTGGATGAATACAATTATATCATGAAAATGCTTGGCCACACCAGCATTTTCTTCACCTAACCTAAACAATCATTAAGACCTCAAATACTGACTAATGTAATCAGGAACCAGCAATCCAGGTATAGACCAACCTGAAATAAGTAAACATCTCACGAGACATACAGGACTCAAATTGGACTGCCAAAGTTCCTCAAACACCAGTATTTTTGAGCTGTGCTTTACAAAGACTCACTAAATTTTAAAATGCAATTTTCCCCCTCTTTCCAGGAAAATGTTTAAATTGCTGATCATATAATCTTTGTCAAGAAACTGGATATTTCATTTCTGATGAGCACCAGCCTAGTTTATTTTAAAAAAATTAGAGTAGAAGGGCAGGTAAAACAATGGAAATAAATAACATAAACAATAAATGGAAACTATCCAGCAGATGAGTGAGGCTGAGATTTTCAAAGACGTCCATGAAGAGATATTTAAGTTCTACTGGAATTTGGCACTTTAACCTTGAAGCAAAATTTTAACTCCACGAGGCCAGCCCTTTTGAGTTATGCCAAGCTCACAAGTGTCAGTGTAGTTTCTTACAGCCAGAAATATAACAGCCCTCATATTGCTAAGAGCTGTATTAGGTTCTGCTTCAGTCTGATACAGCCTACTATTCCAGAGCAGAAAAGTCCAGGCTCATTCATCCATTAAGAGTTTTCAACTGAGCAACCTATACAGCAAGGAAACATAGGAAACAGGGAAAAGTGAATGACCAACATTTGTTACAGCTTCTTTAAATGTTTTGCCCGTTCCAGTTTGAAACCATATTAATCCTATAAAACATGGAGCTCCAGGCAATGAAAATGGAACAGAGGAGCCCAGAAAGCTCCTCTGGAATCTGGCTGAACAACTAGCAAATGGCAGCCCAACATTACAAAAGAAAACAGAAGCACAAAGTGAGGGTATGACAGAGTCAACATGGCAGTGCCACTGGTAAGTCAGCGAGCAGCCAGGCCTCAGCCCTCGCACTCTGATCAAGCAGTGGCTCTGGCTCACAGAGGGCAGAGTGGGGAAAAAACACAGCAGCACACAGCACAAATGTTTGATTATCTTTCTTAAAACACTCAGTTCAAACTCCAGCCTTGTTCCATACAGACACATTTCAGGGGCACATCCTCCCATTACCAGGAGCAAAGAAAAGAGAGCTTTGAAGGTGACCAAAAATAAACTGCCTGTTAGAAAAAGAGAGATCATTAAATCTTTTCAAAAACACAAGACATTAGGGGCTTTGTTTCACCTCATTTGATGTCTGGTATTTCATGTCAACACTTTGGGAGCGGGGGGAAAAACCACTGAAGGTTTTTTGTTGGTGTTTTCCTTTTTTTTTTCTCTCTATATAATTCATTATTTTCCTTGCAGCTAGTGGCATTAAGAGTCTCATCAATTACAGGAAATGAAGTAAGTTTCTGTCGCCATAAATACTTTGCAAAGACGGGAAGGGTGGGATGCTTTGTAGGAGCTGTAAGTATTTGGTGAAAAAAGACCTAGGGACCAGTATACCAAAAGACTGTCTTAAACAGCCTCTGTGTTTCATGGGCATTGTCCAACTCTGTAAATGTCAAAAATCTCACACCATTTGTTTAAGACAGAAACATGCCATGCACCACTAATTGAGTAAATCAATACACAGAGAAGGCCATGAAGGGAATGAAGTGTTTTTGACACATACAAACAGTTGTTTTCAATGTGCGTAAGAGGAAAAAAGCTGCTTGCCCTTTATGGTTTAATTAAGACAACCTCAGGAACACAGGGTGAAAGACCTTTCATCTGCACCCTCCTCACCATTCTGCTCTTAACTCCCTGCTGTCTGACCATTAGCAGCGGTCAAAGACTGTGGACACAAAACAAGTCTCTGCAATCTCTCAGAAGGGATTCAGCCACCAGATTGGTCCCCACCAAGCTCCAGAGGCAGCCTCAGAAATTCAGGAAGAGAAGTGCCTGATGGATACTTGCCATAACAGGGGCTTGTTATAAAGTGTATTTATAGGGTCCAGTCACATGAGCTATCTGAAGTCTTTGGTCATGTTTTCATTTACAAATTTCTACATTTTCTTGGAGATTTTAAAGCCTCCTTTGTCTCCAGAAAAGCCTTCCAAGGAGATTCTTACAAGACTTTTGCAGCCAAAGGACTAACAAAGGCAGTAATTTATGCAGAAATCTTTCTCCAGAACCTTTCTCTGGGCTGATGAGCATCCATGAAATAGCCTAAGACAACTTGCTTCAAAAACACTATAGGAGCTCCATGGAAGGACAACTTTTGAAGCCACTGAGACTTGCTCTTTCCCAGAGCTTTCCTTGTAATGCAAATCTCACTTTGCTGCAATGCAAAGATGAGCAACCTTCCTCCAGTAGCAGGAGGAACTACTCCGTTGAGTAGCTCCTTGCAGTGCTTCTCTGTCCTGTTTGTGCCCCTCCAGAGGACAGGCAGTGAACAGCCATCCCTGTGACTGCAAACTGCTGCGTTAGCAAACAGCAGAGTGTATGTTTGATGCATTATATGATCTACAACTAGTTTCCCAGTTCCCAGTAGAACCATTTGCTGAGATTCATATTCCTTAAGTATTGCACTGGTTTAGGTTACCTAATAGTTTGGAGCTCTCAGTCTGCTTTCCTTATGTGGTCTAATTTCAAAAGATATCCTAGTGCAGGCTGACAAGAAGTCATTTTGGTCTTCCAAGGACTTTCATGCTCACCTGTAATCTTTTGCTTACTAGCAGCTCTGAGATCCTCAAGCTGAGGTTGAAAGGGAAAAGTAGTTTTAAGGCAAATTACAGCAACCCTAGGCTGAGCTTAACTAAGGCAAGCCTGATTGTCCCTACAGATAGACAGATAAGGGAATGAGGAACAAAATAATAATATGGAATTTTCTTCCAGTCAGAAAATGAGATTAAGAGACCTGAATCCTATGAAGTGACTTATAACCAAGCCAACAAAATACACTGTGAAAACCAGGAGATCTAGCAGTGGCACAAAGCTAGAGTGAGATAAGACCAAGATAAAACCTTTTCTTCCTCTCATCCTTCACAATTTGGGGTTTACAGGAGGCCAGATGTTTAGAACCCAGTCTTGCTCTCACTGCTGATTTAAGTATTACTTGATCTACGAAAACCTGTAGAGGCTTACCTTCAAAAGTAAACTCTGCCCCCATCAACTTTTGGAGTCCTGTTGTTGGCATCTCTGCACATAAAATATCATTGGTGCCCTGACACTTGTCTATAAGCTGTTTGCACTCTGTTGTGGCTCAGCCCTTGTCACCACACGGTTTCTCGCTCCCCCTCCTCAGTAGGATGGGGGAAAGAATTGGAAAGAAAGGAAAACTCGTGGGTTGAGATGAAGACGTTTTACTAGAATAGCAAAGGAAAATTACATTAATAACAAAGGTAATCATACTAAAATGTACAAAATGAACAACACGCGATTTCTCACCACCCGGTGTCCTAATGACCAATATAGCCCGTCCTGAGCAGCGATCACGGAAACAAAACTGAGCAGCGAGCAAAGGAGGGAGACGGAGCCCAAGATCAATGCCATCCCCACTGGGCAAGTCCCACTTATATACTGAGTATGACTTTTGTAGCATAGAATACTCTTTTTGGCCAGTTTTGGTCAATTATTCTGTCTTTCTCCCAGTTTGCTGCACCTGTACATTAGCGAGACCTGGAAGGCTGGACAGTGTCCTTGGTCTCATTAGCAACAACTCATACCATCAGTGTCTTTATCAATATTCTTCATATACAAAATCCAAAGCATACCAGCCTACTGAGAAGCAAATTAACTCCATCCCTGCCAAAACCTCTTTACTGTCCAAACAATCTTATTGCTTGCTAAAATTCAGCTGGAATATGACTCTGCAGCTGAAGGCAACAAAGCATTGCCATTCATTGTCCTGAATAAAATCTGATCCTGAAGAGACCAGAACTGTCAGAGCTCATTTTGTGGTAATTTTCTGTCCACCATTTTGAGGGAGTGGATACAAAATAAACACAATGACATTTTGTACCATCCAAGAAGACAATCCTTAATTTGTAAAATTATTCAGTGTATTACAGTCTTATTTCTGTTCTCCTTACTCTCTGGGAGTCAAATGGCTTCTTCCATACTGAATGCCAGAAAAAAAATGGAAATTTAATTTAGCTATTTTTGAGTAAGATGAAGCATTCTCCATCCTAATTGGGCACAGTTCAAAAAGTTGTAAAAGGCTTCATAATAAAGCTGTTTCCTATTACCTCCTCTGCGGTCCCAGTCAATTCAGGGCTTGGATTTCCCTCCTTCCTTTTATTTTACTTCATAACAGAAATGAAAAGTAGGAGGAGCCCAAGCTAAAATTTTAAGGAGGGGTTTCTTATCAAAAACTGCTGCGCAGTGTCTCTGCAGGCCTCCAAAACTTAGAATCTGGCACCCTAAGGATAAGAAATTACTATGAATGATGTTACGTTTTACATAGTGAAGTGTACCAGGAAGCCTACTGAGGATAAAATGAATTTCATTTCCTTTTCTTTTGTACACTTTAAGGTTTGCCACAGAATATGTTGTGAGTGCAGCCATGTTGGTATGTACTTTGATCAAGTCAGATCTCACAAGCTAAGAAGGGTCAAAACTAGGGCAGGGCAGGAATTTTTGAGTGAAAAATTTTATTTCATAAGAAATTTTCAATTCAAACTTTTATCTTTTCAGAAGAAACTTATCTTGACAAGGCTGGGGTTTCTGGTTAGTATCTAGACATGGATGTGCATGCAATCCAACACACCTCGTATCATACCAGTGCAGGAACCTGACCTGGACCTTTGTCATCTTTGTTGCAGGTAAATACTTCAACTACTGGCCTATGGAATCAGTATCAGGCATTGCCTGATAAATCATACAAAGAAAAGAGTCTGAGAAGCAGAGACATGGAAAGTAATGTCCTCACAAATGGGTCTTATATGGGCGTCACCGAAGCTGAAAACCTTGTGGTAGCTGAAGCCTTTGACCTAAAGCCTCATGGGCTCTAGTTACACACTTTACAATGATATTCGGGGGGAACTTTCTCAGCTGCCTGTTATACACACCTCCTTCCACCAGGTTACACTCCTCATTCTCTTGTAGAAAAGGGTAACCAAAAGATCCAGAAAGTTCTCAAAGCAGAAAGCTTTACAATTTTCTAAAAACATAGTGGGATGTGGAAAGTATCAAACCAACTCCAATTAGAAACCATCCACCAACTTCAATCATAGCTGCTTCTAGCAACACTGGAGATTCTGAAGGTAATCCAATAGCTTCTAAACCAACTAGGAGAAATGAATTGCACTGGAGACATTGCCCTTTGATTGAGAACTAAAAGTCAGGATCATTAATCCTCAGAATCAAAACAGCAGTGCACTGATGGAAAGAAGCAGGGCATAAGCCGCCTTCTACCAAACAGATTTTAACTCTCCAAACCACAGCTCTACCGTTTACTCCAATTTCGACTTGTTATTTCATAACCTGGATTCTCAGAGTTAAATCTGTGTAACGGAGTCATTAACTGTTCAGCTATTGCAATATTCAATAGTATTGAATTTACATTAGCTCATGTTAGGTGCATTTCTGGAAAAAAAAAAATTCAAACACAACAGTTTCTTAGAAGTTTTTTTGTATTAAAATGTATTTTTGGTGGGAATAGTTTTATGCAAACCAGAGAGACAGGAAAATAAGTAACACTACATTTTAAAACAACTGCTGGAGCAATCCTTCAGGTTTTAAAAATTTGCAAGTTTTCCTCAAACTTACTACTTCTCAGGTTGCATTTTAATGTTTGATTTTTTACTGGCTCTAGTTAGTACATCCATCTGCAAAATGCTATAGGATTATTTGAGAGGAAAAGTTTATGCATATAAAATCATTTTTATGTATGTACTTATTAAAGAGGCAAATTCTGAAGTCACTTCCAGCATGTTGATGCTATTTCTTCTAGATCATAAATTAAGCTAACGTTAAAAAACATCTGCCACTCTGTGATCTTGAATCACTTTCTGTGTGTTCAAACTTTAGAAATACATATATACTTTTCTTGAAGTGTTATATTTGGACTTAATTGTAAGCTTCAAAATTCAAAAAAGCTGCTTTAGGAAGAAATGAGTGAACTGATTTGGAAACTATAAGCATCACTATCCATCCTTGTTAGCTGCCACGGTATATGGAATTAGATAGTTTTCTCAAAAAACATTTAAAGCCACCCATTAAAGATAACCAAAAGAGGCTTCAGCAAAACTTATACCCTAACTTACTTTTTTTGTTAACCATGGAATGCCCTTTCCAAACTGTTTTCAGCAGCAGAAGACATCTAAAGGCTAGGTAACATACTGCAAGTAAACATAATTCCATTCAACAGCCCATTCCTTGAACACAAAACAATAGGAATGCTTCAGACTACTAGGCATAGACTTACGTTACTGAACCTGTTGTGATCTGGAAGTACTCAGGACAATCAATACCTTTCTATCTATATTCTTTGATTTTAAAATTCCTGAATTGGGGAGTTCGTTTGAAGAAAATCTGATTTCAGTTCCTCATGTCTGATCCTATTTGTTTCTTTCCTACTTTTCCAAATCTAGAAACATTGACGTGTCTAGAGGGAAACTATTTTTAGAGATTCAGTAGCTATGAAGTTAGGAGAGGCTCATACAGGCATCTAACTGATGACATAAAACAACCATGGAAACACTCGTACATCACAGAAAGGGTGAGATGATCTAGCACAGTTTAGACTGAAATGAAAGGATCTTAAAATTAATTGCATTATTTTTCTTTTGACCCAGCAATCAGGGACAGTTACTGCAGCTCAGCTGATGTGCAGTAACTCAGCACAGTAACCCGAGTGAGGATCCTTACCCCACAGCCACATCACGTGGTGTAAATCAGCACACTGGAGCAATCCTCACATCATCAGCACTGCACTAGCACAAGGCAGCTGAAAATCCAACCTCTATCCTGCAAATCTGGACCTGATTTCCAGTCCTGCAAACATCCCCAGGCTGCTGACCTCCCCAGGCAGACCAACTGCCACATAGCTCAGCAACAGCTTCTGTTTCAGATCCCTCAGACTGCCTGTGTGCAAACACAACCACATGAAATAACTGAAGCTACAACCACCACCCATCTCCAGGCTACATATATCTCACCACCAGTTCATAAACCAGCAAATTCTGGGGGCAGCTATGAAATGCTGTCTCCCAGTTCAGACAGCCCTTGTGCCGTTTAACATCAAATAACCAACTTTTCACTAAAATAAGCAATTTGCGTAGCACTTTTCCCTGCAAAAAGCAATAGCAGATGAACAGCATCTCTCCACTCCCCTGGCTTTCGCTGCTGGGTAATTATTCATTTTCAGTTTATCAGCTAATTATATATGTGCCTTGGCATTTGAAGACGTAGGAGCATACTTTATTTAATGGCTAGTAATTACACAGGTCTCCTCTGATCCTTCTGCTCTAACAGGGAGGATTTTCTGTTTCCATCCTCATGCTGTCAACTCCAGAGGTTAAAGATCCCTGCATGGCTGGTTGTTACCTTGTCACACACAGAAGGCAGACTTATACTTCATGTGATGATGCAGGCCTCCATAATAATTCTCCCTTAATGCTACAAATTATTTCCTTCAGAGCTGAATGCTGATCTCTTTTTGTTCAGACTGAGTGCAACAGCAGCTTTTGTTTTCATGTCTAGGTTAAAAGTTACCACATGTGCAAAAGGCAATATTAAGACCAATTCACTGTTAATTTTTCCCTGGGAATAGGCCAATACATATGCCTTGCACTCCAACATCTATGCAACCTACTGCTGCAGTTCTCAGCCTAGGGATGCAGCACCGCTGCGATGTTCTTGTGAGACAGACAGGGCATGACACTCAAAATACATCAATGTGACAGAGACATATGGATACGGGAGATGCAAAGAATTCTTCTTAACTTGGCATAGATGGTTGAATAGCACAGCTGGAGGGAATGGGACATCAGGCAGGAATGCTGCCAGGGAGGGGAAATATTGACAACAGTTACAGTTGTGGAGAACAGGTTTTGAGTTTGTTGCCATCACTGTTTGCAAAGGAAACCTAAGCCTTAGGATTATGCTCAGATAATTGAGTACAGACTTAACTGTGGCCCATTTCATCATGGGAATGCTCAGAAAAGATGAGGTGAATCAATAAGTGGTATGTAGGCAGCGCACATAAATTAAGGTTCTTTAAACTCCCAAATGGACATCATTGTTCTGGAAGGTTTTCAAGCCCTGCCACTCATTCCTCTAATCTAAGGCTGCTTTATTCCTAAATGAGGGCATTCATGTGAGCTTAAGAGGCTAATTTATTCCATTAGCTGATACCCTGTACCTCCCCTGAGTTTACTTCTGTAGACAAGCTGTGTCCCAACTACTTATTACTAAAGAAGCTTTAAAGTTTCCGGCCTTCAAACACTAGAAAAAGGTGTTTACATACTCCTTTAACGAGTGGGGACTTCAGTGGTATCCAAGTCAAACACTTGGATGTCTAACCCCTCTTCAGAGTTATGCTACTGAATGCTTCTGAATAACTCTAGAGCAGAGCAGAAACTTGAACCTACCACTCTTACCCCAACTCGTAGTCAAACCATTTGCCTGTCTAATCTGCCCCCATTGAATCAATCAACCTACATGAAGAGCAAATGATCTGAAAGCTTTTTATGATGGAAATTTTTATTTCTTTCTCACTTGAGGCAAACAACCTTTTGGAAACCATCTTAAGTCAGCAAGACTGCAGCAGCATCTAATATGAGGAGTTAATACTTACACCTTAAGAACTCAAAAAAGAAAAAAAAAGAAAAAAGGTAGCTTTTGAAAGTAATGAGATCAAAAACAGATAAAACACTCCAACTTCCTAGTTACTCTGACTTTTGAACCTGTTAGAATTCCTAATTTCAAGCTTCTCTGTGCATTTGTGGGTTTTTGTTTTTGTTTTAATTTTGCCAAATGAAACAAAAGGCAAAACACTTATATAATCAACCCATTCTGGGTGCTTTATGTCTCACAATTAGATAGCAAGAAACCGTAGTACATGACCTATGAAAGAGGATTCTTTTTGAAGTTGTCCAAAATGAGCAAAACACTGAATTAAATGTTCTGCTGTTTTAAAGGCACTGTAATAAACAGCGCTGGAACAATGTGTGTTTATGGCTTTACACTGTGGTTAAGATTATGAATTATGCAAAATGTTTAAATACCTAGAAATATAATTTTTTTACTAACAGGGCAGACTTGTAAATTCCTTTATTCGGAGCAGAGACCAGAAAAACATTTTTCCCCTCACTTTCTGGCAAATGACTTACAAGTTGAAGCAACTCTGGAGGAGAACCAGGAAAAAAGAAAACACAGAACAAACCTTCTAGACTCGAGTCTGATCTGTGTTGTGAATCCCTTCCTATCACTAGAACAATTTTGAAAATTATTTGACTCACTGAAATATGAAGTACAACTCCAGCATTAAGCCCTAAGCAGAGGGCAATAGGAGGCTTTCAAGCATTTCATCTCCTATTTTAATATATTTGCCTTCATTAGTAAGGTGTGCATCATGTCACCTTTGTCACTGGTCCAGAATAATCACTTACTGTTACTACTGAAGAGGGAACAGCAGATGTTTCTGCTCTGGTGGTAAGTTTTCCAGATGTTACATGAACGCTCTTGGGTCTTATACATGTAAATACCTAGCTATTAGGTCCTGTGCTGGTGGGTAGCACTTATGAATATATCAAATAGTGCAGGGAGTTGTAGGTCCAATAAAAATTATTATTGTTCTGCATATATATTGTTTTCTCCATTTAACTATGCATCAGTTCTACTGCAAATGCTCCTCTCCTTTCACATCACCTTTGCCTGTTTCTGCTGTTAAGCCTCTGGCATCAGTCTTCACTTGAGACCAGCCAAGCTTGGAAATACATTTTCTCTGGAAAAGAGACTGACTGTTTTCACAGAGCTTTCAGAAAGCCAGGAGGGGTCCAACTGTAGACACTGGGAGCGGAAGAGACAAATGAGAATTGATGTAGTCTCTTGATTTCCAGAGTTATCTGACCAGGTGGCTCTGCTCTGGAGAAACAAATAGTATCAGAGGCTTCAAATTACATAGTAAATACATCCTTTGATATAGCCTGTTAAGGAAAGAGTGAAACAGCATTCAAAGCAAAGCTGTGAAAGGCCAGCATTGGTTTACCAGCTTTTGTATTGGTTCCCAATAAAGAGTAAAGGTGTTTCACAGTAGCTCAAAGCACACGGTGAAGGAAAAAAGCACTTTCTCAAATAAAGGATCCTATTCTGCTCTTTCTTACTTGTCTGGAACTTTAGGGCTTTATCTTTAACGTAATTTTAAACATGGAATAAGGCTGCACAGGAAAAGATATGTGGAAAGCTATATATACACACATATTCAAGGGAATAACAACACAGAAAAAAGGAGAGGGTGCTGCATTTCAGGGCAGCAGTGCTTGCTTGAAGGTCAGAAACAGGAGAAATGTCAGTCCCTATTCCAGATCTCTTGCTCTACAGAAAGTGGGGAGGAGGGGATAATCCAAAGAGAAGCAACTGGATGAGTCTTTTCTGGGTAAATAGCAGAAATATCACTTTTCCTGGAGGATTTTTGTTACTTGAAACAGTCCAGCAGGACACAGAGAGTCTAAGTTCTTTGTGATGGTAACATGCCTTTGTTTTAAAAGGTGAAGAAAACTATAGGAAGTAGATAAACATTTTAGATTTGATTCCAACAAGGAGAAACTGTTAAGGACTGAAAGGTGGAAGTGACCAGAAGACAGCAGAGGAAGGGAAAAGAGACCAGGAGAATGAGGACAACGGACTTAAAAAAAAAAAAAGCAGACTTCAACACATTCAGAAGTGAGGCATGGTCTCTTGGGAAGATAATCTGAGGTAGAGAGGAATACAGGAAATCTGGTGGTGCTGAAAGGGGTTGTATCAAAAGCACAATAGCAGTCTATCCCAGTACAGAGGAAAGACAGCGAACATAGCTTGAAACAAATATGGTTACATTAGGAGCACTTTAAAGACTGAACAATCATAAAGCAACTCTATAGAAAGTGGGAACAAGGACAGGCAACTAAGAAAGAGCATAAAGGAATAGCATAAGCACGCAGGGATAAATCGGAAAGGCTAAGGCAGAAGATGAATTATAACTAACAAGGACATAAAGGCAACAAAGGATGCTCTATAAATACATTAAAAGTAAGAAGAAAGAAAAGAAAAGCACGAGCCCATCAGTTAATGGAGAAGAACAAATCCAATGATGGTGAGAACACAACATTGTCCCTACCACAGCCTCCAGGAAAAAAAAAAAAAAAAAAAAAAAAAAAAAAAAAAAAAAAAAGGTTAGTTGTGACCCAATCCTTAACACAATTAATTCTAATAAGGAGATGAGAGAGCTAGCCAGAATAGGGCAGAAGCGAAGACTATTTAGATGACTTAGAGCTTGCTTGCCCAGGGATGTAAAAATGTAGTAAATTCAAGTGTGAGCAGTCTGACCCTGCACCAGCTAGCACCTGCTCTACAAGTGATGCACATCTGTATCCACAGAGTGAGTGGGCAAGGGTGTTGTATTGTTCCAGGAGCTGGTTGGTGTCTGACCTTCACAAGGAGGTGGTGGTGATAGATCCAGGATATTTCTGGAGATAAAGGAAGGAATGTATTCACACAGGCAAATTTCAGCACTCCTAACAGTTTGGTTTGTTTTTTGGGGTGTTTTTTTCGGTCTTGTTTGTTTGTTTTTTGGGGGTTTTTTTTGCCAAATCCTTGAATCTGTTCAGCTGAGGAGGACCCAGGTGAGGGCCTCACAACCAGCTCTGTGCAAATAGGCAATGCCAGCTTTGCTCTGCCATCTTCCATGGAGGCTAGCCCTGCAAAAGATACAAGCAAGAGTTCCTACAGTCAGAAATATGACCCCTTGGTGTTATGGCAGGTGTTACCCAACAGTTTCCACTACTCTGTCAAGGTACAAACACTCTTCTGCTTCAAGACCTTGTCATCTTTGTTCTGGCTGACCAGGATGTGTCTCTGCCTACAGTCCTCCATATGGCACAGACCAGATGAAGTGTATGCTCTTAGGACTCCAAGTTTTAACTGCCCTCTATTAATAACACAGATTCTTTCTGCAACACAAAGTGACTCTGCAGCATTTTCTGGTAAGGGAAATTATAGCTTGGCATCTGTTCTTTTCACTGCCAGAACCAGATTGCTTATCTTATAAAATTGCTCAAGACCTGCAAGGAGAAAATTGATTTTCAATATGGCCTTTTTTGTTTTAATGGGCACATTTAAGATGATCATGAAAAGCACCGTGCCAATTCCAAACACACAGCTTTTTTTTTTTTTCTCCACAGGGACAGCCATCATAAGGGCATTAGGAAATAAAACCGAAGAGCTTCAAAACATAACATTTCAACATCAATTGATACCAAAAAGATCTGCTTGATCAAGAAGCTCTGCATAAAGCTGTCCCTTTTCAGCTCAGCTGGGAACAAGTCTACCACTTAACCCTGGGCAGTGAGTCAGCACAGCAGAGATCACCCTTACACCCTAAAAAGAGAAAGATGTTTTGTAGCTACTTCCTTCTCCTGCCATCTCTCCATTTACATGTGGACTAACTCCCAAAGCCACGATTTCCAACTGAGTCAACACAGTACCAGAGACACTAAAGAATAGCCTTCATGCTTTTTAAAACATGGCACAATGGCACAGGTTCAAAAAAGGGAGCACCCCGACAGCTAAGATTGATATTCCTCTTCGCTATGACCCATGTTAAGGGGTGGTAGGACCACACAGCCTGGGAGAGCTGTATATCTGTGTTTAACTGTGTTCTCTGCTAAACACAAGTTATGTTAAATCAATAGAGAAGATTATTCTTCCCTTTTATCCTGTTGCTGCACCTTGCCAGCAAGATAAAGATGACAACCACCTGCTGGGTTACACATGGCTTTCCTAAGCCTCACGCTATGAATCAACAATAGAAATAAAACTGTAAGTGGTAAGGATGTGTGGAAAATGGCACACCCTTGCAGCTAATGTGCCTTCTACAAAGGAAGGAAAATTATCTGACTTCCAAGTTAAACTCTCTCACCACTCTTAGGCTTACAGTCTCTTTACCTGTCCCCCTTTTGCCATTCTCACTCAGTCAGGCCTTCGCAGAATCCAGAAGGGAGAACCACAAAACTGCTATGAGGTTCTAAAAGAAAATATTAAACCCCAAATTAATATATGCACATCATTGATGAACCGACTGCAATAACTCTGCCTAGGGAGACCCCTTCTGTTACCCGCCTGTTCAGCAGGTACATTCAGCTTGGTGACACCCATGATCAATAACATTGCATCCTAGTTGCTGTAGAGTGGCTGAGCACAGAGAGTTTTCCTCCCTGTGCTCACACATCACAGCAGCAGCACAGAAGATGCTTTCACCTCCAAAGGCAGAGGGAAGGAACAGTTAGAACAACCTCAACAAAGCAGATGGGTCAGAGTGAGAAGCACTTTAGCCTATGGAGATGCAGTCTCTATTCAACAGGCGCAATGTGCGGCTTAGCTAGTTAATGTTACTGTGCTGGTTTGATACATAAATCATGCATTAGCACTTTTGTTCTCTGTCCGCAGGGCACACATAACTAACCGACACGGTGCAAAATTTGCTTTGGCTCAATAGTAAAGCTCTATTCTAAGGGCATTCATTAAGTTGAAGCGGCCAAGGGAAACAGAAACAGCACAGTGGATATTTCCCTTCTAATTGCCAATGAATATATGTTGAAAGCCTTCCTAGTTGCTTTTTTTTTTTTCCCCTCAGTTTCAGCAGCTGGGGAAAGCGCTACAAATGGACACCGAATAACTGGGTGTTCAGAACCTTTCCAGTTTTATTAAAGTAATTTTTTTCATTCCTCACCAGGATGTCTTTCCTCAATTTCCCTCCCACTTGGTGATAAGAAAGACTGGGATTGCTGCCCACAGCCAGGACTATGTACCACTCCCCTCCAAGCGACCCTAGTCCATTTTTTCTCAGAAGATATTGTTTTTCTAATCTTCTAGAATTTGATATGAACAGATCACTCATTCACCATTTTCATCTCCCTCCATGGTCCTTACCGGCTAAAAAACCCACTACTGCTTCTCTCAAAGGACCCCAAGACCTGCGCTAGTCTTCACATGCACAATCACATCCCTTCGCATAAATGCATAAATCCTGTGTTGCAACGAACAAGCTAGGGGTGCAGCCTGCAGAAATCTCCTTTCAGCATAAAGTTTGTGCTCTACATGCCGATGAACTTAAGTTTAGCCTGACCTATAGACAGATGACCAGAGATCCTACTCCACTGGTAAGATCCTACTCCACTGGTACTTCCTTTTGGTAATTTTACAACTGGGTAATACTGAACAGAACATGTAAGCATTGAAATAACGAAAGGTAAAACATAAGGGGAGTTACAGGAGCTGCAGCTTCAAGAGGCATTTGCCAAGGTTGTGCTGGCCAAGTTAAAAGCAGTTAATGCAATCTGCTAAGAAGCTCCAAGGGAACAGACACCTGTAAGCAGTTTGAGAAGAGAAGCCATTGAAAATAAGATAAGAAAAAAAAAACAAAAAAACTAGGGCTGACCTGAGTTCAAGCACACAGAAAATGCTGGAAACAATTCCAACCAAGGCTCAGCCTATGTAACCCCACAAGGTTAGAGGGACTGATGATGCTCACAGGGAGCAGGTCTGAAGACTCTGAAAAGGAATCATGAAATCCAGAGATCACTTCTATCAATTGAGGAAGTTTTAATTGAATGCCCTGGGAATTCCACCTTTTAAACCCCGCAAAAAACCCAACCAAAACCCACCTACACCCTACAGTGATTAAAATTGTTTTAAAAAGTCAAAATTTGATTGCAGGAAGGTAATCTGGAGACAGTCTATGAGTCTGAATTAGGATGAGTCATGTATATTTTATTTCCTTCTTCAAATGCAAATGAGTGTTTAATGTATTTAAAGTTTCATCTATTGCCAGACTGCTTTACCAGATGTACAAAGGGAAAGGGATGACAAGGAAGACAAGCAAGACAGTTTTTCTCAGCACTTTAAATTTTGAGTATAGTAGCACAGTAGATGTAGTGATGATCCACATATCCTAAATGATACAGAGAGAGGTAAAAGGGAGGGTAAACAGTCAAGGAGAATGGGAAGAAAAAAGGATACCCTTCATCATTACTGGGATGAAATGAGATATATGCAATACTCAGCTGTATTTGTATCTTGCTGTGTTTACCTCCAACCACCTTGATGTTCTCTCAGTGCAGGAGAGATTCTAGTCTCTTCAGTATCTTGAGCATCCCAAAGTCTCCTCCAATCCATGGAAAGTATTTTCCAGGCACAAAAAATACCAAAAGATACCTATCATGCCCTTCCCTCTTTTCCTGATCATTGCCCAATTCCTTGGTGGGACATTTGGGAAATTAAGCAGCACTGGAAACTTGGTAGATGGAAAAATACACAGGGAAGGGAGAAGGATGTTCGCAACGATTACCACCTGTTTTGCAGATAGCCCAAAATCATGAAATCTGCTGTGAAAACAATCTGTCTCCCTAATTGTGCCTTGAAAAAGCCCCAAGGAGCATGCAGACAGAGTAGGTTGGCACAGCCCAGCCACTGAGTGACAATAAATAACAATAACTTTGTAAGAATAGCATGCTTTGGTCCAGGTCTCAGAAGGATATCCTGTCTGAGAGACAAAACAACTCAAGGCATTACCGGGAAAGCAGAAAGCAAGTTTCAGTTTGGGACCCTCTAAGCCCCACACCCATTCTATCTCCTACATCACCAAAGCCTTCTCATAGCCAAGAGATCAGGAGAAAGATCAAATCACTGGAAGTAAATGAGTATCTCCAGTGATACTACTCCTTTCACCTAGTCTTATTCTTAATGAGTAGAAGCTGCTGCTTACAGAACAGTAGGCATAAGAGATGGAAGGAAACCAAAGGAACAATTAGGTCATTAATCCATCAAGTTGACAGAAGATTAGTCCTCAGAGCATATTTCTTACTGTTTCATCCAGTTTACTTTCTAAACAACCCCAGCACTGGAGAGTCTATCACTTCCCCTGAGGAAATTACCCACAGCTTGTTAAAAATCTCTCACCAGGACAATTAATTTATTTCCAGTTTACAGTTTACCCTTTTCTTAATTTTATATACTGCTCTCTGCAACCTTTTATGGCCTGCTTTGTAGACCATTCCCCAGCATGCATTCTGCATATGCACATGCATCCTTCCTTTTCCTCTAGCCATGTAAATTATATCCAGCATTTTCATCCTTTCCAAATGCATCTTGGTCCAGCCCTTCAGACTTGGGGAAAAGTGGTAGCTTCTTTTGGGGTGCTTTTTCCTTGAACTTCCCTCCCACTTGCCTCTATGTCCTTCTGTCCTGCAGTACTTGAAGAGCTCAGACTAGGACACTGATCTGCTGAGAGGTCACAGAAAACGCATTTCTAGGCAAGCACATTCTGTATTGACACCATTACTACATCCAGTCACAGCAGAGGTTGGGATCTCAAAGCATCACTCCTGTCTATGAGTAAAGCCTCAACCTCCCCACATACACTGAAATTGAGAGTGGCTGCAGTAATCGCTTGTGGGACAGCTGACAGTAGTCAGGGCCTGGGCTGCCCTTTGCTAGATGCCAAAAAGCACAGCCAAAGACTGGTTACACACTGGGCGAGTCAATGGAGACAAAATTCCTTCCAATTCGAGGATTGGAAATCAGAGAAGGACTGAAGATAAGAAAGGGATTGCATACTACAGAGCCCCACAATGCAATAAGCAATTCTTACAAGATATTTTTGCTTAAGTGGGATATAAAGAGTAATTTCTTAGTGGGGCATCTAATGGAGTTGCTGTCTGTAATTACAGGCAGAGGAGTGCTGCAGACAGCACAGCATGGCCACTGGATATCCCCAGGCAGAGATTCCTAAGGAAGCCAGTTCTCAAGGCAATTGCCTGCTGACTTGCCCAAGTAGAAAAACTGCAAAACACACCACAAATTACTCCAGCCCCACTGAAGCCAGGAGCTTATGCAGATTTAGATCTGATGACAGTCTGGCCAGGAAAGCAGAGTCACACAGGTCATTCCCGCAGCCCCGCTAACTTCAGAGGGACTGGTGTGCCCCAGTCAGAGCACACCTGGACAAGGATGAGCAGGGTAACGGACTCATGCTTCTGTACCTGTCCACTGTGGGCTGCTTTGTTCAGCTAGAGGAAAAAAGAAGACAGACAGAGGCAGATTTCACATGACTGGAGAGCCACACACTGCTAGGAAAGTCCAGAGGTGGTTCAGCCTCTGGTACCAACTGAACTTTCTACAGAGGGTAAATAACAGCTGCCTCCTTCTCTGCCCCTAGTTGAACAGGAGTTTGGGATCACGAGCAACAGAAATCTGCTCCTGACTATGCAGCTCTGTCTCTTCCTCCAGCAGAGAGAAGAGACCTCATTAATGCATTTTTACACCACACCATCATAATCTCTCTTGACTTTCAATGGCTCTGAGCTACAACCACACACCTGGAAGAGCTGAGCTTTTTGCATGCCTGATAAACTCAGCTTTAAACTGATTATTGAAATATCCAAGCTGTTAATGCAATGACTGCCAGCTGAAGCCACACTCTCTTCACTGCTTAATCTTCACTTACAGTGTCAGAATTAATTTGTTCTTCCCCACTGCACTCCCTCTTCCCAATTGCGCATTTCCAAGCGCTCACACACACCTCTCTTCCCACCTCCACTGATCACACTGCTTACAGGATTTCTGGAAATAGATCATTCAAGGAAGAGCTTATTTGTTTCAAGCAATAAACCAAAGCAAGCAAAAGGAACAACTCAATTATTGTTTATTTGAGGACAAAACCAGAGCATCTTCAATACCTTCGCATGCAGCAAAAGGAGAATTTCCTATTTAATTCTTCTTCACCTTCTCTTCTGGATTCCTAAGCAACAGTAAGCAGTAATCAGCTCTCTGCTCTGCCACAAGCAATTACATTTTAGAAGTCAGCTGTCCCAACAACAGTTTAAGTAGGCATCATAAACATCAAGATGGCAGCTACCATGCCCAGCAAGAAGGATAGAACTCTTTCCTACCTCATCACCACCTGTGGTTTCAAGCAACGTACGGGCTTACCTGAGCTGCAAGCCCAGCATCCAAGTGAGAAATCCCCACACATCTGCCATGCCAAGCCCTTCCTCCAAGCTGCCTCCAGCTTCTTGCGTTCTCAGCCCAACCAAGAGAGAGAAGGAAGAGGAACTCAGAGCTCTCCAGCCAGAAACACCCTCCACATTGCTAACCCCTTGCTCCTCCTCCACTGTGCAAATTTGAAGGATCTTTTCCTTTGCAGCTGTTTCCACTCTCTCCTGAGGGCCAGGGAAGCAAGGGCAGACAGCTGCGGCCTTTCTGCAGAAAAGGGCATTACTGCCTGCTTGCCAGCTGAGGGACAATGTCCAGCCCCCTGAGGAAGGCAGACATTATCTCCTCTGTGTGACATTTGCACAGTGCTCTGGAATGCAGCTATGTAAATGTAACACAATCAGGGGATGGTGTTCAGCCCATCTGAAACCAAGAGGGTAATGCCAATTTACATCATTCAAGTATCTAGGTCTGTGTAATAAACAATTAGAGATTAAGCACAGGGATGTAAGCAATGAGGCCAGGTTTACTCAGGTCTATGGCCAGCACTTAAGCACAGTTTTACTGAAAAGCAAAATAATCTCAGAAGAAAGCAAAATTCAAAGCAGTTGAAGGGATCATCTGGCACCGCATTTGTCATTGCAATGGCTGGAAAATTATACAATCCGTTGAACAGCACGTATGATCTTTGCAGGTGGGTCAAAAAGCGCCTAAGGCACAGAACAGCAGGTACCATAGAGGTCAAACAGCACTACAATGTAGGCACTGAGGGCAGCAGAAGCTGTAAACACATATGGGTTTGAGGACACTGCTTGGCAAAGTGGCATTTTCTACTCATCTTCCACTGAAGCCATGGGAACGCTAACACTGCAACACTCCCCCCATCCTTCTCTGTCCCAGTTAAGTCCCAGTTAAAAGAGTTGGCAGAGGTGATTTACCCAACCCCCATGTGCAACACAATCAGATGGTTAGAAACACCCTGAGTCCCAAATTCCAACTATTGTATCTTCTTATGCTTTTGCCTGACAGATCAAAGAGCTTCTTTCACACATTTCCTCTTACGCAACACGGTCCACTGGCCTAAGATGTTTTCCTTTATTAATAAATACTGCAACAATACCCTGAAAGTCACAGGTAAAAACTGCTGGCACTCCACAGGGCAATGCATGTGAAATACTCCAGTACTTTTGTCCAGGGCTTTCCATGCAGCTCCCCATTTAATGAGTCCATCACCAGGTTTAATGACCTGCCACAGCTTTAGAAACACGCTGCCCTCCTCATCAATGATTCACACGCAGTCTTAAAACTGTGCACAGATTAAAGAGGCTGCCACTCCCCCACCCTGCTTCAACCCAAAGCAGTTTTAAATATTTCATCTCACCACAGAACTCTTCTGTACACATCCCATCGGCACTCAGAGAAGCTCTCGCTGGGAGTTCAGCTTTACCTGGCAGAGGGCCTGCTGGCACCACAGAAAGCTGTTGCTGCCAGGCCTGCCCACATCCTTTATTTACTTTCTTTAATGAGTCCTGCACGACCCTAGCTGTCAAGAGTGGGGACAGGGGTTTTGGAGGTGTTGGTGCTTTCTATTTGTGGAAATGCAGATGCAAGCCCTGATTGCAGGGACAAAACAAAGTACCTGATCCACAATTACTGGAATCAGTAGGAGCCTTCCTTCAGGTTCAAGGGAAATAGAGTCATTACTCTCTTTTCATATTAGCTCCAGTGGGATTTAAAGGAGACCAACAAATGCAGAAATATAGGCAGGATCTTGCACTTCACAGATGAGCGTGACATGAATGACCAGTCTTCTAGGATACCCAGAACGCCCTATATAGCTCTTATCGCAAAGCAACCCTGATCTGAGAGATCTCACAGTCCAGACAGCAAGGGATGGAGCATCCACCACCTCTCTGGGCAACCTGTTCCAGTGCTTCACTACCCTCATCGTAAAAATTTTTTTCCTTGTGTCTAGTCTGAATCTACCTTCTTTTAGTTTAAAACCATTATCCCTTGTCCTATCGCTACAGGTCCTGCTAAAAAGTTTTTCCCCATCTTTCTTATAGGCCCCCTTTAAGTAGAAAGGCTGCAATCAGGTCTCCCTGGAGCCTTCTCTTCTCCAGGCTGAACAACCCCAAATCTCTCAGCCTTTCTTCACAGGAGAGGTGCTCCAGCCCTCTGATCATCTTCATGGCCCTCCTCTGGACTTGCTCCAATTAGTCCATGTCTCTTCTGTGCTGAGGTTCCAGAACTGGACGCAGTACTGCAGGTGGGGTCTCACCAGAGCATAGTAGAGGGGCAGAATCACCTTCCTTAACCTACTGGCCATGCTTCTTTTCATGCAGCCCAGGATACGATTGGCCTCCTGGCTGCGAGCACGCATCGACGGTTCATGTCCAGCTTTTCACCCACCAGTACCCCAAAGTCCTTCGTAGCAGGGCTGCACTCAAGCCACACACTTCTAGCAAGCAGAGATCTGCTGGATTTTGTTATAGATGCAAATTCTCCAGTTTCTCTAGGCAGATTCCTACAACTTAATATTATTTTTCCAAGTATTCATTCGTATATATCTAGTACCTTAGGATTATATGTCAAATAAGCAAAGAAATCTTTTAAAATATCAGGAAATATAGTAGTGAGAGAATAATTTATTAAGCACATCAACATGCACCCTCTCACTTATTTTTTTACTTTATTCTCACTCCTCCATTCACCAGCAGTGCGTAAGATCTTGCCTGCTGGCACTTACAGGTAGTGTCCCCCCCAGCATTTAGACTGGGGATGGTTGATAGGTCACTAATTTAATGAGAAATCCATTTTCCAGCAATTTATCTAGCTCCACAAAGAGACAAATAACATTTTCTAGATAAATTTGTAGGTTTTGATTGTCAAATCATTTATGCACTTGGGTTTTTTTTAAGTTAGTCAACTCAACCAGCTCTGAACACAGAAAGAGATGGACAAATCCAGGGAAACAGATATACAGAGAGATAAATGCACACATGCACAGACACATAATTTCCTTTGTAGCTGCTTCAGCAGCTCTGGATTTCTGCCCTCCTTTTGGAAGAGGCAGGGAGCAGGTTGCAGCCGCTTGAACACCTGTGCCCATATCTTTGCTTTCCTTTCCAGAGGAGTCAGTGTGATTTCATAGCCTGTAGGAAATGGCAACTAGCCTGCATTTCTCCAGTGTTTTACAGAGGGAATTTATTGGCAGTGGAATGGAAGGTGCCTGCTGAAAGCATGAGGAATCAGACCCTGTCCTCACAACAAGCATACAAGACAACCTTAGTCCATGCTGTCCATCCACACTGACCAATGGGGACAACTTCAATTTCCACGTCCGTTCAATCCCGTTTGAGTTTTTGGAAAGGAGACCTTTATCACAAGGAGTTGAACTGGAATCATATAGGTTGCAGAAAGGCTTTAAACCACAGTGAGTTTTGCTCCTGAATGCATGAGATCTAACAGGATACGGCCACAAGATCTATCTGTTCATCACAACTTGACAGTTAATTTTCTCTATTTTCAGATACATTGTGATAGGAACAGGGAAGATCTCAAAAACTCTCTGGCTTGAGTATTAATGAGGGGCTAACAACTTGAAAGACCAAATTCCCCAGTTCCTCTGTCAGTCCATCCCCCCAGATTTCTGGACCTCCAGCAGTCCAGTACTAGCTGGGTGGTCCATGGGTAACAGCCACACTCAGTCTCCACATGCCTGTAGTCACTCATGGTATATGAGATGTTCCTCAGCAAATCATCCTAGGGCCCTCTGGAGCATTCCTTACCTTTGGATTTTAATTGACACCAACTTGAACATTTATGGCCTCCATGGGGCAGAATAGCTTGCACTTGCACAGCTCCCTTTACAGCACCTGCCCATGGTCAAAACTGTGTGCAAGGAACCAAACAATGCCCCTACAATGCCAGGGACAGTAGAGCTGGTAGCATCTGGTCACATTTCCTTGTCCTCATGTCTTCTTTCACCCCATAAGAGGTAATGAGGCCAAAAACTCTCAACAGGTGAAGGAGATCACATCAATCCACAGTAGATATGGCTAAATCATGAAAATTTTTGTTTGTTAGTGTACTCAGAAAATGAAGCCTTGCATTCTTCTTTGTATTTCAGGCTTTCCTATGTGAGGAAAGTGTGACGAGCTCTATGGGCCTGCAAAGGATAGCCCTGCCTGAGAGAGAAGACAATGTTCCCTTTACTTAGTGCAAATCCAAAAAAAAAAAGTGAGCAATAAAGCACTGCAGAAAATGAGCAGGTAAGTACTTGCATTTTTATCTTCAGTCAATACCTTTTCAGCATGGCTGATCTCTGAAATCTGATTTTGTGTGTACTGCAAATCCATACCCCCTGGGAAGCTGCTCTTGCTGAGCATTAGCTCTCACTTCATTTGTCCACACAATCTCTACACAGCTGTCATCTCAACATCCAAGTAAGCTTAAACAAAAACATAATCTCTCCATAAAGCACAACTCCATACTCGAATAGCTGCTGCTCTCAGGTGTCTCATTCCATGAAATCCAAACCATTTTGCCTTCCTCAGTGAAGGGAGGATGTTCAGACGAGAGAGCTCTGTAGTGCATCAGAGGCTCAATTTACTCAAGCTCATTGCCTCTCCCTGGCTCACCCAAATCTCTTCCAGGGGTGAGAGAGCCATGGCAGGGGTCCTTGGCCAGAGTCACTGCAGCAGCCATGGAAGGATTCACTGTACATCCTCACTGTACCACAAAACCATCCCACTAAAGAATGGCAAGAGAGAGCTTTCAGTGAAAGGGCTGTGTGATGAACAACTAGACCTTGAGGTAGATGCAGGAACCAGAAGTTTTACTAGGGTTGAATTTATCCAAGATTATATAAAATCAACACAGTAGTCTCAAGTATGTGAAACATGGGTATGAGAGGGCAATTATGTTGGTTAATTACACTGAGGAGTTAAGGTTAGTGGAACCAAACCCAAGCTGGTGTGAATCATCACAGTTCCACTGGAGGGAACAGTTACATTATTTACTCCAGATGAAAATCTGTTTCAGTAAGTTGAACAGAACAAGAAAGAGCTATAAACAGAATCAGACTTACAAAACAGGAAAAGACAATTTTCTGTCTTAAAGTAAACCTTTCTCCCACACTGGATTTCAAAGCTGGGGGACATGTCAGGTGAAAAGCAAGGCCCTCCATTTGTTGACTTACACAAAAACAAGGACATAACATAATGAGCCCTGTCAGATATAACCCACCTGCCCATCAGGAAGCATGGCTCATAAGTGGATGGGCTCAGCCCCCGTCAGTCACCTCAGCCCATCATTTAAGTCCTTTGTCCACGTGCAAAGTCAGCTCCAAGGACTGCAGTGCAGGTATGGGACTTTGGAGGCCTCGGCTAGATCCCTGCTTCTACTACAGCAATTCTTTAGCAAGGATTTTAAGTTGTGTCTCAGCCAGTCAGCCTTCAGGACTACCTTGCACTTACATCAGTCAATATCTGTGGAAAAAACATCTTCAGCTGAGGTCCAGGGGCTGGGCCTCAGGATACTGGGTACTCCCCCCTCTCATCCTCCTGTCCTGCCTCTCCCCATTGCATTGCTGGAACCCTCCTGCCCTGAGGTCTCTGCCACAGGGACACAGGGTCAAAGGCAGTCCTGCAACTCCTCATTCCTCATACACAGCTCTGCTATATCCATCTTCCTCCTACAGCCCAGGAAGCTTCTGGGAGCTGTGCTTTCTGAGCAAGCAGCACACTGCAGGTGGCTCGTTGCACTGCAACAGTTGTACAGATGGAGCAACACTAGCAGACAGAGGTAACCTCTCACATTAAATCATCTGGGATGTATTGCTGGGAGAACAGACAAGCTTTTGACTATCTTAGGTCTTGTTGAATCACTCCAGCTACAAAAGGCTTAGACCATTCCAGCCACCACAGCATTGCTGCTATAACACGACTGATGAAAAACTACAAAACAAGGACAAGGAAGTTTACAGTGCCCAGTAATGCCAGCAATTTACATTAGCCTGAAATGCTGACCCACAACATTCATCATTAATCCCAGACACCAGGTAAAGCGCAGATCCCTGCAGCCTCCATCCCCTACAACAGGGGCAGGCTTTGCACATTGGGGTGTTAAATCAGCAATCTGCTACTTGTCTGATGCTGTGTCCTGGTTTTGGCTGGGAGGGAATTAATTTTCTTTCCAGTAGCTACTGTGTTTTTGATTTAGTATGGGATTTGGTATGAGAAGAATGTTGATAATACACTGATATTATTAGTTGTTGCTAAGAGATCAAGGATTTTTTTCGACCTCACAGGTTTTGCTAATGTGCAGGTACAAGAAGCTGGGGAGGGTATAGTCAGTGCAGCTGACCCAAACTGGCCAAAGGAAGTATTCCATACCATAGACCTCCTGCTCAGTATGTAAGTGGGGGTTGGCCAGCGGGCACAGTTTCCGGAAATCACTGTTCTGATATCATGCTTGGGACAGGCTGTATCAGTCATTAGGCAGTGAGAAATTGTGCATCCTTCATTTTGCATATTCTGTTATTATTATTGTTATCATCAATATTAATATATATGTTATTATCTCTTCCTTTGCTGTTCTAATAAACTGTCTTTATCTTAACCCATGAGTTTACCTTTCTTTCCGATTTTATCCCCCATCCCACTGGGCTGTGTGGTACTTAGTTGCTGATTGGGGTTTAACCGTGACACACGGTCACAGACTCTGCTGCTCAGGTTTCCCTGCCACAGAAGCCTGATTCACTGTACTGGGCTCTTCAGCTATGGCTTTTGAGCTGATCTGCATATTAATCCAATATTGCTTTGCAATTAAATAAGATGAGAAGGGAGGGAAAAAGGAGAAAGAAAAGATGAAGCCCTCTGCAGATGTTGTCCTCACATATGGTCCCCCATATGGTTGTGTGTCACTGCTGCTTCACTTTAGAAGATCTCTCTTCAGAGAGTAACACCAGACCCTTCCATACTGCAATCAAGAGATTGATTAAGAAACAGGTAACACTGCAGGCCATTTTGTCATTGCTGATAGAAGTGCTGAACAGCCACTGCTAAATTACAGCTATCAATCTCCCAGGCTGTACATGGATACATTAATTATTTCTTCCTTTCCCCACTGAGACAGATGCTTCCCATTTTCTTGACATAAGCTGTGTGGATCACTTGCCCATCTGGCTTCTCTCCATTGTTATAACGGTATCTTTCCCTCAGATGTCATCTTTCAATTTCTAATAACCTCCACAGGGAGACAATATTATTACCTAGCATTTCTAAAGGATGTGTCTGTAACCCTCCAAAAGTTGTTAATTCACCCTGAAATTACCACATTTGTGTTGGGATGTACTACTAGACCAGATATACAGGGTGCGTGTGGCCAGGAGTCTGGTAGTAATGACATGACTTGCAAAACATCACTGTGATGACCAGTGACAAAGCAGACACATGAGCAGAGATTTTGAAGTTGGATTTCACAGCAGTAGGTAAGCATAAGAAAGAATGAAAGACAGAAGTACATGGCCTGCTTTTTTAGGAAGAATGGAGTCCATATGCACAAAATGGTGTGGCTTCAGCTATATTCAGGCCCAAGGAAGATGCTGTTACTTTACAATCATGCAGGATGCCCATGGGATCCTGGTGAGTGAGAAGCAGCAGCACCACAGAGGGAAGCCACAACCACACTGGCAGGGCCACCAGCAGCAGCTTGGCAGACATCACAAGATCTGACAAGTCCCCTGCAGACACAGAAAGCTCCAGGCTTTCTGCAGGGGCGGAGAAAGCCCCTCACAGCATGACTTTCACCAAAAAAAAGCCCCTCTTTCTAACTAGCAGATAAAGAAAGCAGCTTGTTCGGGGGATTTCCATTTCAAGTTCACACTTGGTCCATGATCCTTAGGGAAGATAGCTGTAGATGTGACATTAGAGCAATTCTACAAACAATCTCTCCTAAGCATCAGTTTCTCCAGGCAAAAAAAAGAATGGGCAATTTTTATAGCAGTTCTTTTTTTATGACTCACTTCCACGTCATTACACCAATAAGATCCTGTCTCTCCAGGGTGTTTTTCTCCAGTGATTAAAGCTGTGAGCCTTCGACCTTGTGCCTTATCAACACTACACAACACACACCATAACCACCTAGAAACTTGCTGCCTTTCATCCCTTATTGCTTAATAAACTTGCCAGCAGACCTATTGCAACAGAATAATGAAGCTAAGCAATTGCATTCAGCTCAGTAAATCTGGGAGCAGAGCCTGTTAAAAATAAATAAAATTAAATTTAAAAAAACCAAACTAATTGCAAAAATGTGGAGTGTTATGAAAAGATCTTGTCAGTTCAGCCAGAGTTCACAAACCACTCACTCCTGCTATTTCAGTTGCTGAGAAGACCAGCAGTGTGAGAGATGAGAGTGGGGAGTTGCACAAAGCTAGAGGAGGAGGTGTCAGGACAAACCCACATGCAGTTTGTAGCTTAGGAAGCTGCCACAGGGATTGCAGACAGCATGGCCTTTGGCATGAGGTGCTCAGGAAGAGAAGAGATGGTGTCAGAAACAGGTGCTTTGGCAGAGTAATGTGGAGAAGGCAGTTCAGCACCTGGCTCCTGAAGTTTCAAATTTGGTGAAACTGCAGCCAGCTGACATTAATAACCTGCAGTTTATGTTGCGTTAGTGCTGTAATTGGGAATTTCGTGGCATGGAGCACAAGACAGGTCCTCTTCCAAGTCAAGGTGTGAGGATGTAACACTAAGGTGCAGGGTAACCACTGCATTTGCAGGAAGATCTGACAGTCTGCTGTATCAGTCATGCGATGGCTGCTCAGGTCCAGATGCCTGACCAAGGTGCTGAAGGTATGGCCCTTTCCCACCATTGTGTATGTGTGAAGCCTGTGGTAACCACATTTCCACATCCGAGAGCCTTGTTTGGGTCTTATGGACAGGCCCACAGAACTTCTATTCTGCAAGATCACACAGACACCCCACAGGGCCCAGGACACCGTCCATCATGTACTGGGCAGCCTGAGACTCCTAACATGTCAGACTAAAAGCCACAGAAACGTATTCAGCCCCAAGAAGATGGTAGGAGAAAGCA
Source organism: Tetrax tetrax (assembly GCA_009806455.1). NCBI lineage: Eukaryota > Metazoa > Chordata > Aves > Otidiformes > Otididae > Tetrax > Tetrax tetrax. The sequence goes on from WHYT01017504.1 coordinate 1,866,532, forward strand.
AGAGCTATATCCAATTCCCTCCAACAGCAAGGAGCTCATTAGGGAAAAATGCCGAAATCATCCCAGTATTACCTATAACTACACTAAAATTCTTCTGCCTGTACAGCTTCCTAGCCCACTGTTTTACCAGCATATATTCCTCCCTTCCTCAAGCAATAGCATCACACTGCAAGGCCCCCATATTGCTTCATTTCTGCAGCCAGCAAGGGGGATCAGAGTGCGAAGCGCTGACTTCACTGTTCATGGAAAGGCCTTCTTGACCAGACAGCTTGTTAGGACCACAAAGAAGCATGAATGCAACAAGGAGACCACATTGTTTTTCACGCAATGCTAGAGCCAGGTCCAGGGGCTTGACCCATCCCAATAAAAAGATGAGTGGTCTCCAGGATCCAGGGCCATCACAAGGCTCCAGTGGTTCCCACCACCACCATCACCCCAAAGTACTTTCTCCAGCTACTGAGTCACTTGTAACTGAAGACAGAGCTGTGTCTGGCTTCCTGGGAGAATTTTCTGCTGCAGGTGCAAGGTGCTGCTGGAACTCTCCACCAAGGTAGGCAATACATCTCTCCGATAGACAGGGAACGAGAAAAGGGAGTGCACCACAGTGCACTTCACGGCAAGCGCTACAATTTATAGCACATAAATACTGTATATATACTGCAGCGTTTTGCAGACAACATTATCAGCTCAAAGGGTAGGTAGGAGGCGGGAATAACAGCTTGTAACAACTGTAGCAGAGACAGCTGCTTTCTTTGCCATGTCTAATGCTGCTTGGGGAGGTAAAATAGGTCTACCAGCACTGCCTTTGCTTCTGCTAGCATACGCTGCAGCCCCACATGGGGCTTCTGCTGAATAATTAGGTTAAAGAAGCCACAATCATGTAAACAATCTTGTAGAGGGTTTCTGGGAGAAATTTCTGACAAAATCATTCATAACTCCAAGCGCATCCATTCCCCAGAAAGCAGAAGTGTTGTCCTCACGCTGGGCTTTTGCACTGCATTTAACACAGACTGTCTGACCCAATCACTGTGGCTGAAAATCTGTGGACAGGATTAACCTCTCGTAATGCTAGGTGTCACAGCTAATAGCATGTTTCAGCTACACACAAGATTATTTACAAGTTTTCTTCCACCAGAAAAGACAGTCCTAGTCTTCCTTCTCCCTTTCCCCAACCTGATTATCAGTCACAGGGTCCCATTCCCTCCCTTGTCCTTGTGTCAGACCCTTGATGGAGCCAGTTCAGCTCACTCATCTGACAGAGAGTGCTTCCTTTACCCTGCAGAAGTTAATTTTTCTGCCAACTTAGTGAGTTGACTAGCAAAACCAAAATCAAAGCTGACTACAGTTGTTCTACCAATGACATACAAACAGAAAGCAAAAATATTCAGGATCAGAAAGACATTGGCTCAGCTCAGCTGCACTACTGAACTGCACCCTCCATTAAACATGGAACATCTCATTTTAGACTTCCTTGTATTAAACAAATAGCCTATTTCTCTCCTATAGCCCACAGGATATAAGAAATTATATTTTCATCAGTCTAGTTTATTCTAGTTGCTGGATAGCTTGACTCTACTGGCTGAAAAAAAAAGTAGCTTTTTCTCATTTGTTCTTGGAGATTGCCCTGAGGAAGTTTGGCAGGATGCAGCTATGGCATCTATAATGGTAGCGGCCTGGGAAAGGACTGCGAAGGTGATCCTGTTTTAGTAAGTGGAATCACACTGGACTTACATAGCCTTAAAGTAACCGTAACCTGGCCCAGGATTTTAGCATGGAGATAAATGGAGGCTTGAAGCATTTGTCAAAGCTTTTGCAAACTGGTTGTAGCTGGAATGGGACTTAGCCTGTATTAGAGAGCTATTGCACACAGAGACATCACATCTGGTTCTGGAAGCCTTTGAGATCACCTCAAGCAAAGCACAGAGGTGAGGAGAGCAGGTCCCTATTTGCTCACTCTGTTCTTGCACAGCTGTTTGCTGCTGGTCACTGCTGGTGACAGCACAGGGTCACCACTGATCTCTGCTCTGACTCACCAGGGCTGTCTCCATGTCTAGCCTAGAAACTCTGCAGCCACAGCCAAAGGGTGGCCAGAAGCCTTTCTTGACTCATTCCTTCTCTTCTGCTTTGAGGTCTCGGAGCAAAGAAAGCTTTGCTTTTCCTTTTAAGGATGTCAGACCGAGAATCTTCCACATTGATGGTTTGTCTGAGCAGCAACAAGAGAATTGCCATGGTTACAGCCTCATTCCTGGACGTAGGCAGAACAGCAGGATTCATGGAGCCAAACTCAAAAGCTCACTTGTACATCAGAGAGCTGCAACTAGAGATGAGGCAACATCAGAAAGAAAATAAATTGCTTCTCCCACTACAGAAAATGCCAAAAGGGACAGCCAGGAAACCCAGCCCCAGCATCGCACCAGGGCTTTGAGAAAGGTGAGCACAATTACCCTCATTAAAAGGCTTAGGGAAATATCTAGCTGTCATCAGAGCAGGCAGGCAGTCGCAACCCTGTGAACTTCCTCCTTGAGGGCAAAGTCTGATTATTCTTTTAGAAGTGCAAACTCCCTCAAGCAGTTCTCTTTGCTCCTTATTGTGCTTCAGCCAGAAGCTGTGAGGTTATAAAGGCCCAACATACCTCCTGGTATCTTTGCTTGCAGCAGCACTGAAGGAGGCTGCAAGAGGAGCCCAAGGTAGACCTCAGCCTGGGAGACACAGCTCACCTGCATTAGCCTCCAGCTCACAAGTGTGACACGACACAGTCACAGCACAGCCCTGTGTGTGCTGCGTGACCAGGTACAAGGTGCAGCAGCTGAGAAGGGCAGACATGTCCTGGCTGCCTCTTTGGGCAGTGCTTCCAAACATATTTGCATGGATGAATAGCTCTGTTCATCCATTCAAGGTCACCACCATTAACCCTGGGCTGGTATACCTGTAGAGCTAGATACAGGCTGTTGCCCTGAGTCTGGAGTCTGTAGATGTGCTCCCTCCTCACACAGCAGTATGCACAGCTACCGTGAGGTCCCCAGCCAGGGAACATCCGTATTTTTGATGGTAACTCCCACTGTGCTGCACTTTGCCTGCAAAGCAGCCAGACATTCACCCATGTTCCAGCTGTACAGTATCGCCAAAGCTCCTCAGCACCAAATATCCCAGCAGCAAAGCTTTTCCAGTGGCCTCATTGCTGGAAAGCTGGCCACATCCTTGTGGGCAGTGCAAAATGCAATTCAGGGCCTTGAGGGATGCTTACCACCAAGCACAGACAAGTCATCCACATATCAGGGTGGATGAACAGACACAGATGATCTTGCCTTGTGGGGCTGTAAGCCAAGTTCAGGAAGCGTTCTTCAAGCTTCTCTATTTGCATTGAGATGGAAACCCCCTTCAATTGCAGAACATGACCTGATCTCATCAGTCAGACCCCTTGGAAAGCATCTGGAAAGCAACAAGAATCCACCACACACTTCTAGGTGTTGCTGTCCACATGGACTCCTTTTCCAGGTTTCTTCCAGCACAAGATGATGAAAAACAGCCTCAGCCTCTCACATTTAATTGGGCAGCTAAGCAGCCCGAGCATGCAGAAGAGCAAGGGAAGACCCTTCCCTAGTGCAACACGCCTGACCTCTGCCATGCTGCAGATGTGCCTGTGTGACCAGCACTGCCCCTTTGAAACCCGCTTGTCCCTCAGCAAGGTGGTAGCTGTATAACAGCTTACAAGCTCAGAGAGCGCACTTCTCGTAGTGTAAATCCTCCTCCTTCCCAGGAAATCAGTGTATTTACTGCCCCAATTTAAACTGCTATGAACATTATCTTACTAAAAGCATATTTGTGTTATTATCATTGCACTGCGCAGTTAATTGCTATCCAAATATTTGTGCTGCCTACATTCATCACAAGGCTGCTGCTGCCTCGGGGTGAACTTGCTCAAAATCTGATGTGTTTTCCTGAGCCTGGAAATCTTAAAGGGGATGTGTCTATTTTGCACACTCACCCTGATCCAAAATTCCTTTCCACTGAAGTCCCATATGAAATCAAGAGCAACATGAACTCTTCGCTTCGGAGGAAAAGCATTTTGGGGTAAGATGAAATCCAGACTTCCCAGTCTATATTTTTGGACCAAGAAGTGAGGCTGCATTTACCTTTCCTCTTGTCAGCTCATTGTGATTTGTTTAGATTTATCACCAGTCTTTCCTACTCCACTCTCTCTGTCCCTCTCTCCTCCCTGTCTTTTTTAATTAGGCCACTGAGGCTTTGTTTTCAAAAACTATCTGGATCCTAACAGAAGCTTTTAAAACTCAGACATCAAATGGCAGGCAGTTTACTATAGTTAATTATGGTAATTTTTGCTTAGTAGTAGCTTCCCTCTGAAAAGTCAAAACTACTTAGAAAAAGTTCCATCCTCAGGCATGAATTTCTAAGAACATATTTCTTGCCATTTATTATTTTACAAAAACAATAAGCTTTTGGGGCCTATACACCATCACACAAGACCAGAACATGTTTGCCTTTCTCAGGTATCAGGCACCACTCTGCTGAGCTGCGGTACAGGGTCTGGGTCTCCAACAGCGGCCCAGTTTCCTACCACAGCTGTGCTCTGCTATCAAGGCTGCTCTGAATTTCATAGAAGAGTAGACAGCCCTCCACCCAACCCTAGGGCAGAGAAGGCACAAAGGTATCCTGAAACCACAAATGGTCTAAAGCACCGGGACCAAGTGGGTTGTGATGTGCAGAGCATAGGTATCTGGCTGTCCCAAGCATCCAGCCACACAGGGATGATGGCCTCTCTGGATGCAGAGATTTTTGTGACCCACTGCATTCAACCCCTGCTGCACACGGCCAGGACATCCCATGCAGCTAGAGACCAGCAATATCATAAAAATAATAGAAAACCACTCTCAAACACTTGTATAGGAAGATCAGATGCAGAAACAGGGCTTTCAGAATGTCCTGACGAAAGCAGATCATAGAATCAAACAATCATTACAGTTGGAAAAGAACTCTAAGATCAAGTCCAATCATCAACCCAACACCACCATGCCTACTAAACCATGTCTCAAAGTGCTACATCTACACATTTTTTGAGCACCTCCAGGGATGGCGACTCCATCATTTCCCTGGGCATCCTCGTCCAATGCTTGACCACTCTTTCAGTAAAGATTCCTAATAAAAATTTTCCTAATATCCAGTCTAAACCTCCCCTGACACAACTTCAGGCCATTTCCTCTCACGCTACTGCTAGTTACTTGGGAAAAGAGACCAACACCTTCCTCCCTACAACCTCCTTTCAGGGAGTTGTAGTAAGTAATGAGGTCTCCCCTCAGCCTCCTCTTCTCCAGGCTAAACAATCCCAGTTTCCTCAGCCGCTCCTCATAAGACTTGTTCTCCAGACCCTTCACCAGCTTTGTTGCCCTTCTCTGGACATGCTCCTTCTTGTACTGAGGGGCCCAAAACTGCACACAGTATTTGAGGTGCAGCCTCACAAGTGCCAAATACAGGGGCACGATCACTTCCCTACTCCTCCTGGCCAGGCTTACTCTGATGCAGGTGAGTCACCTGGTCAAGTAGGACCTGCCCTTCATGAAGAACCAGGCCAAGTGCAAGGTCCTGCACTGGGTCGTGGCAATCCCAGGCACAAATACAGACTGGGCGGAGAATGGATGGAGAGCAGCCCTGAGGAGAAAGACTTGGGAGTGCTGGTGGACGGGAGGCTCAACATGAGCAGGCAACAGGTTGCCCAGAGAGGTGGTGGATGCCCCATCCCTGGAAACGTTCAAGGCCAGGCTGGATGGGGCTCTGAGCAACCTGATCTAGTCAGGGAGGTCCCTGCTTCTTGCAGGGGGGTTGGACTAGATGACCTTTGAAGGTCCCTTCCAACTCTAACCATTCTATGATTCTATGATTCTATGATTCTAAGACATGCTGGCTGGGCCTGATCTCCTTGTTGTCCTGCACCTGGTGGGTGCACTCAAGATGAATGGCTCAGTAATCTTACCTGGTACTGAGATCAGGCTGACAAGCCTGTAGTTCCACAGATCCTCCTTCTGGCCATTTTTGTAGATGCACGTCACATTGGCAAGCCTCTAGTCAGCTGGGACCTCCCCTGTTAACCAGGACTGCTGATAAATGATGGAGAGTGGCTTGGCAAGCTCCTCCACCAGCTCCCTCAGTACTCTCGGGTGGATCCCATCCAGCCTCATAGACTTGTGCATGTCCGCATGGCATAGCGCATCGCTAACCGCTTCCTCCTGGATTGTGGGTGGTTTATTGTGCTCTCTGTCCCTGTCTTCCAGCTCAGGGGGCTGCATACCCCAGGGATAACTAGCCTGAGGCAAAGAAGATGTCAGCCTTTTCCTCATCCTTGGTGGCAACATTTCCCCCTGCATC
>WHYT01017504.1:1872929-1889674 GCA_009806455.1 Tetrax tetrax
GGCTTTAATACACAGATTCTTTCTTTTAAGATAAAATGAAGAGATGGCATTTTATCAATTACTGAAATTTGTAATCTTCAAGTCTGTTTTGCTACTGCAGAGTTTGTTTCATCTTCAGGCTCCTCTTTTAGGCAATTTAACGTTTCATCTGGGAATCTAGAAACCATTTGGACCACTTTAAGTCAAACTTTCAAATATTCATTACAAGATGGGTTCAGAGGTAGGCACAGGAATGTAAAATACAAGTTCAGAGGCTCCTGCATAACACATCTCGGAGCTGGAGGAAAGGAGGGGGAATGAAAAAAAAAACAAACTACCACAACTCTGTATTTCTAATTTAATCAAAGGCAAGTATCTAAGTAATCACTATGGTCCTTTCCAGAAGTTCTCATTCTCTGGATATTGCAGCTGTTTCTTTGCCAAGTGGTTTGAACAGCTTAATCATTGTTTAGTGCAAAAGAAAGTAATTGATTTGTGAAGTTACGCTAACCAAGACATTGCACAGCACTGAGAAAATTGCCTAAATTTTCAAGAACATCTTTTTAAATACAGTTTGTCTTTTTCAAAGTAGATCTGGGTCTCTGCCTGCTTTCAGACAATGAAATTTTGGCTCTCAGTGAGTTCTTTATATGCAAACGTGCCTTGGTTTCAAGTTCACATATACCTGGCGCTTTAGGTCAAACTGATCCTGCATGAGAAAAGTTAGAGGACCCTTCCAGCCCTATTCTGTACAATTCTGGAATAGACACCGGGCTTGTTTCTCCTCTCACCACCTCCCCCTTGAATGCTGCAGTCATTCTAGAGAGTCACCAAGCAGCGGGCAATAATTTGGCATCTGGGACTCACTGCTCCATCAAAGGCCTTCAGTGCACACGTGGCTTCACACCCTCAACTCAGATGAGACTCCATGTGCCACTTTGAGCGTGCATGCCAGTCATTAGAGGCTATGGACAACAGACAGGCTGGCGTGCTTTGGGGATCTGGGGAAATAAAAAGAGCAATGTAAAAGATGCCAACTGGCAGGGATAAAGCCAAAGAGCTCCATTTCCCAGACCACACAACTCCACTGCCTGAGTTGAAACCTCTTCTTTCAGTAGTGATGGGCTGTGCCAGTTCCCTCCTGTGCCATTTAGAGAAACCAACCGGCCCCTTCGAGAAAACATAAGGACAACTCCTGCAACAGCGTCAGTGGCAGGATCAGGAGGCAGAGAGCAAACAACCATTTCTCCCAGCCAGACTGCAAAACGCATCTAACTCCCAGGAACGATGCCCAAGAATTGCATGTCCATAGAATCATAGAATTGTTTGGGTTGGAAGGGACCTTCAAAAATCACCTAGTGCAACCCCCCTGCAAGGAGCAAGGACATCTCCAACCAGATCAGGTTGCTCAGAGCCTTATCCAACCTGGCCTTGAACGTTTCCAGGGATGGGCATCAACCACCTCTCTGGGCAAACCTGAGGTTTCACCATCCTCATTGTAAAAATTTTTTTCCTTATGTCCAGCTTGAATCTATCTCCCTCTATTTAAAACCATTACCCCTCGCCCTATCACAACAGGCCCTGCTAAAGAGTTTCTCCCTATCTTTCCTATAAGCCCCCTTTTAAGTACCATGATCCCTTATGCCTCAGAGCCAGCTCTGCTTTCCTAGCTATGAGCCTGTCTTCTGTAACACTCCTTTACAGCAGGTTTTTGGAGTCTCACATCACCACCACTGCCCCAAACCTCACAGGAAAGCACAATGATCAAAACTACAAGAAAAGACTCACCTTCACTGCATCCACTGGGGTTTGGGACATAAAGATACAGTAAAAAAAAAAAATCACTGTACTGGTGAAATCAGTGGGGTTTTTTGGGGTGCATTTGCCTGTACCTACATTGCACAGTTCTGCAAAGCCTTGGCAATGGGCACCAAAAGTCCCTGGGTTTGTGTGCAGCTGAAGTCATTTGTCCATGGAGCAAGAGAGAGCCCTCTGGAAAAAAAAAAAAAAAAAAAAAAAAAAAAAAAAAAAAAAACCAAAAAAAACCCCAGACAAACAAACAAAAAACCAACAGAACAAGGAAAGGGAACAGGCTTTAAATGTATGGGAAAGCCAGACATGTACTTCAGCTCTCTCTGCTCAGGATCTGTTCAATCTGAGCCTCTAGACCTCCCTCGCAGGTACAAAGGAGACACCCACTCCTCTGCCCCACAGCAGCCAAAATCTTGCCCAGAGCTGGGCACAGTCTTGGACCAGCCAGCAGCTAACACCATCACACAGCTCCATCCCGAGACGAGTCTGTGATGGGAAACTCTATTCACTTGCCAAACGCCAGTGAATTTCACCATCTGTTTTAGTATTGCTGCCTTTTTATCAACCACCTGAGCTTTGTTTGGCCTTGGGCGCCCCCCCACCCCATCCCTTGGTAATAGGGTTACTTTTATGGCCAGACCTGAATGATTGCTGTTGATATAGCAACCCCAAGGACAGTTTGGTCAATCAACAGCACTTACCTGATACCGTGCTCTCCTTTAACTTGTTAAGAACTTGAGTTCAAAAGAGCTTCCAGCTGCCAAGAAATCAATTGTGGTCGTTACAGGAGATACGAAGGGGAAAAGATACAGATGCTCTCTGCAAGCAGATGTGTTGATTAAAGAGGTTCCCATCCCATGGCCATGTTGCTACCTGCCAGCTCTCTTGCCTGCACAATACTGCCAGTGGAGGGGTCTCTGCAGTTTTCCTTAGTCCAACAGATGGAAAAATCAGCCTGAGGAGTTTCAAGCCCATTTTGTTGCTGCGTTTGTTCAGGTCAGTAGACTTCCCATGCAACAGATCAGTGAGAGCTCAAGTGAGTCCCTCCATTAGCAAGGCTGGGGCCAGACGCATCCCTCTGAAGGGCAGACAACAGGGTGGGTAGCATCTGCCACCCAGACTAGCAGATGTAAAGAAAAGCATTTCCCTATCCAGAGGGCACTTTGAGCTCTTCAAGCTGTTTCAAAAATAATGACTCAAGCCCTCCTCAAACTACTAGCTGTGATGAAACCCATTCACTCTCCACTGCCTGTGGCTGTGGCACCAAGCCTCCACACCCCATAGCCAACAGCCCTGTGCAGACCCATGTCAGCAGCTTGCATTCCCCACCTCCAACACCAGCAACAACCACCTGAGGACACCTCTTATGCCACCTGGTGTCATTCTGCAGCTTGTGATGACAACCTGGGACCAGAGCAGAGGGGACAGCGTGGCATCAGCAGGGTCTTCCCTTTGGGAACACCGCCCCTACCCCTTGAAACACACCATTGTAAGAGGCCAGGCAAGCAGAGCAGCCAGCCCATCTGCCTGCTCTCCTCAACGCTGCCTGTGAGGATCTCCCCTCTCCTACTCGATTTCTCAGCTACAGTGGTACTACCTGGCCACCATAAGAGCCCATCTGTAAAAGATTCACATTATTGTGTCAGTTTTTTCTGCTCCAGAAGCCCAGAAAGATCTTGTGGGGTAGCAGCTGCCTCAATATCACACTGCAGCTCTGAATCCTAGTCCACTGCAAGAACAAGTCCACGTTGGTCAAATCGCTTGACCTCTCCATCTCTCATTCAACCGACTGTCAAATAAGGTTGATAACATCTCACTAGGCTGCACTGAGGCTTAGTTACTAATTTTAATGCACTTGAAGATTTCTAGGTATTTGCTATATGCACACGTAGAGGCAAAACATCATTAATTCTGTGAGCGTTAGCCCTTGATTGAGTACACGAAGAAGTCTCTAGCAACAGGTAGGTGGCTAGGAAGTGGGAAAATACCAAAAGTATCTGTGGACAGATGGCAAAGCCCCCCATCCCCACAGGTACCTGTCCTGTATTTGGGAAGTACCCTGCCCATCTCTAATTGGTGACTGTCTAGCCTACAAGCAAGAGCTTCCTTTATCAACACAGCAAGGTGATGCTCCTGCATAATCAAAATTAACCAATTATGTTGTGCAACAACTTCTTCACTTTGATATGCATATCTAAATAATTATTGGAGGTGTATGCAAAACAGGTTCTACTTTAGAAATAGGTTCCCTATTTTGTTTGGTTTTGGTCAGAATGATTGCTTATGAAGAAAAAAATCAGAGAGCTTTAGACAGTTGTTATTGTTAAAAAAAACATAGTTTGCAGGGAGGAAGGAATTTGCAGTGGGGAAAAGAAGTCTCATTTGAATAACAAAACAATTTTTGTTGATGTTGTTGTTGTTTATGAGCTATTTAAGCCCCAGGGTAGGTAGAAAAGGGGAAATAAGAGGAATTTATCTGTCAAACATGTTTTAAATAGATAGTACCAATGATGAAAATCCCATTTTGAGTTTGAGCAATGAGTAGCACATCATATAGTTTCTAGGAAAGAAATTAAAATAAAAGATAACTTAATGAGTCGTGAAAATATTGTAAAAAGTGGTATGTATTTTTAAAAATAAACACAAGTAACATTTCATCCCCCTTTAAGCTCTCAAGTCTTTAAATTTATTCAGTCAAACTCACCATCATCACTGTTAGAAAAGTTTGGGAAAAAAGATGGCATTTATCTTCCTCCTTTCAAGTCATAGGGAGCAGCATTTTCAGCGCAGAGCTTGAAGCACACAAGACATCTCTCTGACCCCAGCAAACCTCATCCTCTCTTGCTCTGCTTAGTTTGCAGAAGCTGGGGGTTGTACCCAAGACTCGGCCTTTGCTCTGACTGACTGTGCAGCCCATGAACAAAATGGGAAACAGTAACCTGCTGCAACAAGCAGACAGGTTGGGGATGCACAGGAAAGAGGAGGCAGCGTGGACTGGCAGTGGCCACCCTCACACCATGCTGACTTGCAGGGCAGAGACCTCTGCGATTAGGACATTAGTAACATAACTGAGATAAATAAGGCTCAGACACTGTGCACGTGATGTCTCAGATCAGTTTTCAGCTCTACCTTGAATCTCTGTCACTTGAAATCTGTCTTGGTCCTTCACTTCAGCCATTGCTTTCTGCTTCACCCTAAGAGTTCACTAAAGTAATTTCCACTCACTGCACGTAAAATAATTTTGACAATAGCTCTACTTCCATCTTTTGGCTTCATATAACATATCCATAGTTTAACAGCCCAACATTCATAGGCAACAAGCCTGGCACCCAAAGGTCACAGGTATCACACCCAAGCGGCTCCTGCATTAAACTTGTTTCTCGTAACGAAGCAAGGAAGAGACCAGAGTCACCGCCATCACTTGTACAAGCAGCCAGTCAGAGAATTCAACAGTAAAAAAAGAACGAGGCAAAAATTCACAAGTATTATAATATTTACATGGAAGCGTGTGTGCACAGAGGCCTTCAGATTTCAGATGTTTGTCACTCTTTTAGAAAAATAAAATGTCCCTTTTATATTCCAAGGAGTTCGTTGTTCTTGCTTTTGTGGTTTGTTTGTGTTTTACCTTTTTTTTAAACCACTAAAATCAAGACTTATTGCAATCATTTTACAGGATACATTTGCAATGTTTAAATTACAAAAACCAATCATTCTTAACAAGCATCTTTGGCATATTTGGAGTTAAAAATTAAAACAAGTTAATTCTTTATATAGAAAGGGAAAAACATATTTCAGGTAAGTGCTTTGCAAGTGGTGGCTTATTATAAATGGATCAGTGTTTTCTTACAAAGAAATAACCAAAGATATTCCTAATTAGCAGTAAATCCTCTTACATTCAGCAGTGATGTGCTAAATCACCCCAGCTTGCAATTTCTACAGCTTCACAAAAGGCAGAAGTCGGAAGGAGGAGCAGAGAGAGGAGTCACCGCCTGCTCACCTGGGAACGAGCTGCATCTCCTGCCATCCCCAAGAGGTGAGTCCCTGCGGGGCCCTCGCACCCTCGCTTCCCTCCAGGCCAGTTCCATCCCCTCATCCTCACTGTTTGTGCCCATCACAGCTTTTTTCTCCCATTTATCCACTGCTGGTTGGTTTGATTCACTACAAGTCTGGGTATTCCCAACAGCACAAGTTAGCCAGAGCCTTTCCTTAAAGGATTTTCCATCCCACCCATCACTGAGCACAAGCTCTCCGCAATGAGACAAGGGCATTGCCTCTTACACACAAAGTGTGTGTAACAGCCAGGGAAACAGAAGAAACAGAGCATTTAGTGTGGAATATTTGGAAGTGGTGTTGTTTTTTGGTTTTGTTTTTTTTTTTTTTCTTCTAAAGACTAACAGAAGTTCCCAAAGAAGCAAGCAAGCAAACAAACAATAAACTCATTTAGTTGCTATTTTCAAAAGTTGAGATATTTCAGTATATCCTCCAGTATATCAACCTCTATCCTAATCTTCACAACCTGGAAGAGAGAAAACAAGGTGAAGAAAAAGGTGGGAAATTAACCTGAAAAAACTGGAAGACCTTCCCTTTTGGAGGGCAGGTACCTCCCTGGGGCTGGTCCAGCCCTGGCCACAACGGAGCCAGAGCACCCCAAGACCCCCGGCTGGCCAGCTCTGGCCTTCCAGCTCCAGCCCAGCTCTAGCCCTCAAGGCTGTTGCAGGGATGGGAGCTGCAAAGTGAGTTGCCCAGGAGGCTGATTCAGAGAAAGCGCTTAATTTATCCTCTCTGAATCACCCTGCAGAGGAGACGGCAGCTCTCTGACTGCAAAAGGAACCGGAAAGATTAGCTGAAAGTTTGCTTCTGTGAATCCCTGTCCCCAGTGTCACACAAAGTCTGCTTCAGGCTTAACCCACATGGCCCAAATCTTAACTGTCGCCACAAGCACTGTCAAGCAAATAGAACAAAAATAGCCGAGGCAGAGCAGAGAGTAGCAGGAACCACTTTCATTATAGTGCTACACACCATCTGAGTCAAAACATCATGGAAAGCTGCTCTTCATGCCCCGAGAGCCCCCCTGCCCAGGGGACAGGAAAGAGGGACCAGACCCCAGGGCTGCATTTCAAGTTCAGGGACAAGCTCGGTGCTGGCATGGACATGCAGCAGCACCAAGGCTTTCAGTGACAGGGAGAAACCCAGCAACCGGCCAGCCAGCTCTATGCCCACTTAAAAACCAGTAGAAAGTCAGGGCTCATTGATCTTGCTGGTTTTTGTAAAGGATCCTGAGCTATTCTTAAATCAGACAGAAACTTAGAGGGGGGGAAAAAGTTCCCAGACTCTAGCTCTCGGGTCAGTCTGTCACATTCACAACATTTCTTTGCCAAAAAGACAAATCTTGATAAGCTTGGTTGGGACACAGACTCAGGAGAGCTCTCTGTGTTTTCATTTTTTTTTCCTGGAAGTCTGCCAAGGGCTTTTCTCAGGCTGATAAACTTCAGGAACAGTGTTTGCACCCTCATGCTGTCTGTGGGTCAGTCTGTCCACACTCCCCTTTCCTTGTATCCTCCCCCTCTATGGCCTTTTAAGCTTGGCAGCCGGTTTTGAACAAAACTGATGAAGGAAATCTGTTCTCTGCCCTTACCAGAGCCGTGCAGTTGTGACCAGTTATCCACGTCTCACGAAGCCTGTGCTCGGCTACAACAGATGGTTCCGGAGGGAAAGGGACTTTGTTACTTGGTGATGGGCAGGTTGATCCTCTCAGCCCCTCTACATTTCTCCAGACCAAGAAGCTGCCACAGGGCTGATATGGGGAATGCAGCCCCCCTTTGTCCAGGGGCATGGGCATGGAGAAACATGGGGGCTACTGTTAGTGCTCTGTGGGGAGAGAGGTTTGTCCACCCATAATGGCATTTGCCCACTTGTAGCACCAAGGTGTGGAGCAGGGTTCTGCTGTGAGATGGACATCTTACAAGCACAAGGCAGGCTCTGACACTACGTCATCTCTGACAGGGTTAGTCCAGGTTTTTATTGATCTGAACTGCATTTTTGGGGTCTGATCTGCAGCTGCAAATCCAAGCTCAAGGAGTTAGTGTAGCGCTAAGTTTCTTTTCTGAGAGCCCCCTCTATCCCCTGTGCCTGCATGCGCTCTTTGTTGTGCTGAGGCACAATGGGCAGCTGTTGCCATCAGAATAACGTCACTGAACTAAACAAACTCTGTTCAGAAGCTGCACCACATGCTCCACCTCATTACCTGAAAGAATCCTGTGCATCAAATCCTCTTGTTTTCACCAGCTTTACTTCTTGCAAATGACTGGAAGTGTAAAGCAATCTGAAAAAGTGAATGTTTTGCAGATCAGACACTGCTCATCACAGAACGTTACAGCTCCTAAATTATTAATAGTAAAAAATGAGGTGTCCCAGAGCTGCTCATTTCTGGATGAGGGAGAGTAGGAGGAGAGCGAGAAGAAAGGATTGTGCTGTTACAGGTTATTTTTATCCAATGTTTCTATGCTTCTGTCATTAGCTAATTGATGACACAGCCTGTTTAATATTATGTCTGCCTTTGGTATTTATAGCTTACCAATTACTGTAGTATCTAGGTGCTACTAACAAGCTGCTCTCAGATAAATTTGGATGCTCATGGTTGGATTCTTTGGTGCAAGAAGTGCAAACCTCAAAGTCAGCTGCTTTACACTAACTAAGGATTTATTGACTAGCCCACTTAATCATGCATGGTGATGCTATATCCCAGTTAATCCAGTACTGGGAGGCTTCCCAAATACCAATGATCTCTCTGTAGCTGAGTCACAGCACCCAACAGCGACATCAAGTTTGATGAGGTCTTGCACTTGTGGTGGATGGCACTGACCTTCAGGCAATGCTGCTCAGTGAGAAATGCAGTACTAACCACATGCAGAGCAACCTCAGAATGTCAAAACTGCTCTCAGCTGTGACAGACAGACACCAAGCAGTTCAGTTAGACCTTTGCCTCATTCCTACAGTACATCACCAGGAGGAAAAAAAAAAAAAAAAAAAAAAAAAAAAAAAAAAAAAAAAGGTGCCTCAGCACATGCTAATTTCTCTTTCCACCACCTACCCTACAATCTCCATCTGACGATGACAAATGCACAGTCTAAAGGACACCATGTTCCCAAAGAGCTTGTTGTTAGAGATGCAGGTCCCTTGGGCTGCTGGCCATCCAGAGGTCCTGTTGGTCTGTGGGACTCCGCAGAGCTCAGCACAGGAGTTTAACAATTCCAGACCCACCAGGAACACGCCTCAATCAAGAGTCTGTCTGCTCCAAAATGCAATAACTGGAACTAGCCAGTCCTGCACGTGCCAGCAAAATGGCAATTTTCTGCTAATTGTAAACAACATTGGTGTCTATGTATTTCATTCCTGCCTTTACTCAGTAAACTTGAGAAATAATGAAACCTAGGGAGAACATTTGAACTTTTATTGTACAGGGTAAATGCTCTATAACATTAACAAATCAAAAAACATTACTTCCTGAACAGCAAAATACCAGGCCATTTAGATTAGCCATGCTCAGATTCTTGCTGTGATCGGTGTGTAATTGTCTACCAGCAAAGAACAATCTCTCAAAATTAGTGCTTGTCACAGAGGTCTAGGCTCCTTCGAGCTGCACTTAATAGGGCTTATAGCCAAAATGCACAGAAATCTGCTTTTAACCCCAAATCGAATAGCCTTTCTGGTGGCATTCTCTCTGCAGCTGCCCCCTCTCTCCTTTTCATCCCTCCTTCATGAGGGAATCTAGGTTGGCCTTAAAAAGCATCTTTGTTTTTATAGCAACTGGTGCATCATAGTGCAGCTGCATGTGACCTACTGGTTGCTCCACCCCCAAGACCCACGGGGACACCAGGGACTGATGTATCCTGGTTCAGCATTACGTTACAATGGCCACTGTGCAGAAGAGAGAAGTCATGAAACAGGACTGGGGCTCAATGACAGCTGAAAGGGACATTCCTCTCCCACTGCCAAGCCAGTTCCTCAAGGCACCCAGAGTTACAGTGCTTGGTCTGGCCAGAGCATCACCCATCAGGAGCAAACACCCCAGCACCAGGGCATTATTAGCTGCCCAACTCCCTCTCTTCCATTTCTAGACAGAAATTTTGTTATGGAGCCGAGAGTACCTTGCCATTGCAAGGTTTGTTAAAACAAGCATATGTATTTGAAGACTTTCAGTTTCAACAAGTCGGCATATTCTGCTAAAAAGCATTTAGTCTGAAAGCTCCCAGTCAGCTGTAACAGCATTCAACGTTTCTATGAAATGTATTTTTCATTCAGAAAGACTTTCATTTAGAAAGTGATGGGGAAAAGTTTATGTGCCTCCAAGATTCCATTCTTTAGCAGCAGCTCCTCAACAGGAAAAACAATAGCCTTAAATTTTAAAAGAGAAGGGGA
Organism: Tetrax tetrax; assembly: GCA_009806455.1. Taxonomy (NCBI): domain Eukaryota; kingdom Metazoa; phylum Chordata; class Aves; order Otidiformes; family Otididae; genus Tetrax; species Tetrax tetrax. The sequence goes on from WHYT01017504.1 coordinate 1,883,139, forward strand.
AGGCTGCTGCAGAAGCATCAGTGGAGAAGATTAGGTGGTCTGGGGAGAAAACAGCACAATTAGCTGCACCGTCTGCACCCAAGTGCTTTATGTGGGCTCTTCCAGCTATGTCAGTAACAAAGCAGCACAGTCGGGTGGCTTGGAGAAAGCAGCTTTGTTCCTCTTCACACCCCAGCACACAGCGGCAGAGCCTCCTCTCCAGAGTTTGCCCACTTTTGCAGGTTGCTCTGATTCACACTCCGCTTTCCCTGGCTCCTGTTTCACTTTAAGCTTCCCTGGCCTCTGTGAGTACACAGACATTTGGGGGACTGTCCAGAAGCTTACAAGCCCCTCTCGAGCACCCAGAATAAACTCTTCTCTAGCAATTAGGTGGAGGCATTTTGGTTCCTTCAATCAGTGGCAGAGGGAGGCAGAGGAGTGGTTTTACTTGATTCTACTTTCTCTCTCTGCACTTGTATCACAGAAACAACAGGTATCAGCTGAGGCACTGGCACAACAGATCCAAACAGTGGTGCAAACAGCTGAATAGCCTTGCCCCACAGAGACATTTCAGGGGGAAGAAATCAAAGAACAAGGTCCTGGAGAAGTTATGAAATCATCTGCTTTAGCAGCTCGATCTTAATCTGCCAACAGCTTCCCTACAAGGCACATAAGAGAATAAAGTCAGAAGAAGATGGGAGCTCTTTAGAAGTCTGCTGACCTGCCAGCTGGACAAAGAAGCGCTCCGTGCACTCAGGGCTGTGCACAGCACAAGGGAGCTCAGAGCACGTCCGCTGCATTACATGGCGACGGGGAGCAGCTCCTGAGGCAGACAGTGAAGGGAAAAGCAGCTGCTGCACAGAGAGCAGCTATTTTCTTTCCCAGCATGCAGCCTTCCTCAGCCCTTCCTCGCCTGCCATGCTGCAGCACCCAGGCTCCCCATGATGAGTCCTGTCACATCTTTAACATCAAAAACAGCACTGCGGCCTCCGATCCTGCTGGAGCAGCGGGATCAGCACCTGCCCTGAGCCTGGAGACAGGCAGATCTGCTGCGGCATCAGCCCCCTCTGCTTGTGCGTGGTGTCACCAGAGGGGAAAAAAAAAACTGGAGTGCCTGGGGACATGAGATGTGCCTGTCTGCCTCTCATTCCTGCTGCAGCCCTAGGATTCAGGATGCTCCAGCAACCCTCCATGAGCCACTCTTCTGGATGGGCCACCTCCACAAATGCCAAAGCAAGGGACTGAGCATCTCTGTCACAGCCTTTCTGCTATGCTGGGCAAAGAAGGATTGTGCCAGGGCTCCAGTGACCGGTTCACCCAGCGTGCACACAGCAGCTTCAGGATTAAGCTCATTATCTGCTTCCAGGTGGACATAAAAGGCAGGACACGAGAAAGGACAGTCCAGCTGCACCAGGTCAGGAGAAGAAGATTTAAAAAGGACAGAATAGAGAGCTACAGGTTTTATTTCAGTCTGATAGGGGTTGAGTAAGTCTCTTGAGCTAAATCAGACATGTGGAAGAGCTGGACAGTGATGTGTGGACACACCTTGGCACTGTTTGATAGAGGATGAAGAGCTCCCCCATGGGCTGTACAAAGACTGCTCCCCACCATTTGTCCCAGCTCCTGGGTTTGGGCTGACTCAGGCAGGACATGGGGAAGGTTGCCCACCCCTGACACCACAACACCCTCATTCCCTTCTCTTTGGCCAGCATCCTGCTGCTCTGGAGTTTACACCAGTGCAAGTCAGCAGAGCTGCACTGGCACCAGCGCTGAGCATCCTGCCCTGCCTACAGTCCCATTGCGCTACGTTTTGCACACCCCAGACAAACCAATGCAGCAACTGGAACCTGAGTTAGCTAAACAGCCAGGCTATTTCTCCAGATCAATCATTCATCTAACGCGGTATGTCACATTAGACTGCCACAGCCTCCGTGGCTGGCGAGGTATTTGCTGTCTCACCTCATTGGGAGTCAGGAAAATGGAGCAACTCTGTCAGGTGGCCCATTGCTCAAACAGCTTGTACTGAAACTGAAATACCTCACAGGGAGGCAGACAAGAGTCCATCCTGTTTCAATAGTCCTGCCCCTTATCATAGTGTAAGGGTTTGACAAAAAAAAAAAAAAAATCCTCTACAAAAAAAAAAGAAAGAAAAGAAAAGAAAAGAAAAGTGTCTATTACTATCCTATGCAAATTCCCTATTTCCAATGGAAAAGCCCTGAATACATACATTAGGAGTTTTTAAAGGTGCCCTTTGGCTATAAAACAGATTTTGCCCAGGGTTATGTCAGCAGCAGGACACACATCCAATTCTTGGATCTTTCATTCAGGGGATGCTAAAGGCTGAGAGAGAGGAGGTTAACTCCCTGCTAAATTCGTCACACCACAGAAGCTGAAGCAGACAGGGCTGGAATAGAAAAAGCTTGGAGGATATTCAGTGCAGTGGCTAGATGTCCAGCAGAGGGAGACAAATCTGGGTTCGGGGAGGGGAGGGCCAGCAAAGCTGCAGGAGTGCAGTTTTTTGAAGAGGTCAGCCCCTTCACCACACTGGGACTCTCAGGGGGTGCCAGAACAGCAGGCAGCTGAGGCTGGAAGATGCTGAGCTGAGTGCAGTCACCCAAACCTTTCTAATTTACCTCGGCGCAGTTTGCCCCACTCTGAGCTGGTGAGCTTGGGAGGCGAGAGCTGGGCCAGCAAGAAGCCTGTGCTTGAGATTTCCAGACCAAAGAGGTTTGATGAAACCTTCAAACACAGATCACCAGCACATCCATCCAAGCTACCCAGCTGAGAGGTATCCCATGCCCTGGCTGGTGGGAAAGGAGGGCTCATAACCCATTGCACTTGCAAAGCACAGCAGAGACACACTGCCTGGGGCTGGGAGAGGGCACAGGAGCCTTGGAGAAGGCTACAGAGGGGGTTATTAGGCAGCAAGCACCACATCCATTGGTGTGGGGATGAATGAGGTGGAAAGGCTCCTGAGCCAAACCCCTGTTGTCCAGCCAGATCTGCTGCTTCCTTTTGCGTTTCAGGATCTGGTTTCTGAACACTTTTAGCTGGGCTTCAGCAAGGCTTCCTACTACCTGCTAGGTTGTCCTCATTGGTTTTGATGCCAAGATGAAGAATCTCCTCCCTAAGTCAAACTCCAGTTATGTATTGGAGAAGGAACATGCTGAGCTCCCAGTGCTGAAATAGATCACATTCAGTACAGGCATCTCACAGAGATCCTGGCACAAAGAGACAATGCTCCTACACACAGCCTGGGAACAGGCGGGGACTCCTCACACGCATACAGCGCCCCTGCGACAGCCTTGCTGCATGGGAGGTGGCACAGTGAACGCAGAGGGGAAGGGGGAACTGGAGGAGGACGCAGGGGACCAAGCTCAAGACCCCTCTGTACATGTTTTCTGGTTGCTTCTGCAGCCCTGCTCCTGCCACAGGCCCTGAAGTCCTACTGCTGCTAGACCATGCTTCTGCAGCTCTGTCCTTCCCATCTCTTCCCCTAAATCCTCCAAATCTGGGCCTGAGCTAAATCTTTCTAGCCACCTACCCAAACCATTACTGAGACAGAATCTAAACATTTAGCCCTTCTGCTTTAAACCTGGCACCAGACTGACCTTAAGTCAAGCACCCAAGTCAAGGCAGGAGGATCATGACCCTTCCAGGTTGATGTAGTTACAGCTATACTCCACGTACACTGAGAAGTCTCAGCTGCAGAGCAATACCAGCCCTGCCATCCTGTCTTTTAAATATGTGCTGCGCGTACGCTACCCATACGTCCATCATCAACACAATTATCTTTTAAGCATTTATGCTGTTCGCTGCAGTCCTCCAAAATAAATCAGGCTGCAGTATCAACCTCAAATCATAAGGGAAGATCGTTTTATATAGTAAAGCAGCGCTTTAAAATTGCTTATGGCTGCTGTATTAAAAAAATAATAAAAATAAAACCTACCCATAGTTCCAAAACAGTAATGACTTTGCCTTTAAAAATGAATTAGATATTAAACAAAAATTACAGCCTCAGAGGGGATAATTGCAAAAATGTAACAAAATAAAACAAAATTAGGAAGAAGGGGGGAAAACACACCTTCAGCTCTGTAAGTCAGAACAGCTTTTCCTGAACACGTAGCAGCGCTGAGGAGCGGCACATTGGCACAGCTGCGCTGTTTTCCTTGAGTCCTTAGCACCACCTTTGGTTAAATTGTGACATTTGGTTAAAAGTGACATTCAGAGCAAGTGTCTGTTGCGCCCCTGCCTGAGCAGCCAGGGAGGGGGGGTTCTGCCAGTGGTAACACAGCACAGGCATTTCTCATCCGAGATCGAACTTGGGTGCCTTAAAGTGACTGCCAAAGCAGTGACTCCCCTTGTACCACAGCCCAAGATAGCAGAGCAGATCCAGGAGGACACTCCAGTACTCAGAGTCCAACCACCCGCACAGCACCTCTGTGGGACCAGAGGCCTCCTAGCACAGAAAGGGAGCCACAACTCAGTGGTGAGGGCCATATGGGATGGAGGTATCTGACTGCCACAGAAATCCTGCAAGTCAGAGCCCTCACCAGAGCCTGGTGCTCTTGGAGAGAAAAGCAACAGTCCTCTTTTCATCCAACTCAAAAAGCAAAGTCCTTGCAGCTCTGGACACTTCAGACTTGCCTCTGGTGGCTTGGTTACTGCCCATGACCTTTTGTTCATTCTCTTTAGCCCATGCCCTCCTGAGCATCATTTTAAATCTTTGAGACCCTAAGGTCCTTACAAGTGAGATTACCTCTTAGCTGTACATTTGACCAGTACATTGCAAATAGGATAAGGCTTTGCAGCCCCAGCACAAAAGAAAGAAGCTCTACTCTTTGCATTAGACCTGCTACACCCCTCTTTCCTCCTTCCTCTTCTTCTCCCAGAAAGTTCACTGATTAGTTTTCCTGTGTAGGATACAATCATTACACTCAAACACTCCACTGTAAAAGAGGAACCCAGTTCTGTACTGGAAAAACTCTTAACCAGTTCCTCAGGGATTGGCAGTTTGCACCACACCTTTAATAACAGCTGTGTAAGAGCTACTACGAGAAAAACTCTGTGGATTAAGGACCTGGTGTAATAGCGAGGGCATTCATCACACAGGCAGAACCCTTCCAACACCACCACGAGTGGGTCCAGAGAGGACCAGTAACAGCTAAGAGCCCTCCAGCAGACCCCAGCTTACACCAAGGCAACGCTAACCCCAGCTCCATGCTCCTGCCCAGAGCTCAGCCTCCCAACACATGAACAGCTGGATCAACAGCAGGCACCAGGCTACACCACAGGCACGATCCTGACACGAAGAAGCAGCAAGCAACCAGGGCAGCAGTCCCTTACATGAACCCAATGCTGCTGTGCTGCAGAAGTGCAAAGGGTGGCTGCACGGGGAGGGGAGGGTGTTGTTACAGCAGCATTCAGAGGAATAGCTTGTGAAGTTCTCAGGAAGGAGACTTCGGGGATTTGGGCCAAAGAAAGATGTTAAGATTATGCAAATATTCTTTGTGAGTCTCCCTGGAGTCCCTGGCTTTGCATCCCAAATTCTTCCTGCTCTGCACTAGTCTATCTCTATCCTCTGTTCTCCAAGCAAGACAAAATTTCATCATATTGTCAAAAGCTATCACATATCCCAGAGGAAACACGTTTGCTCCCTCAGGCTCGCTCTCTGTGCCAGAAAGACTGACCGTACCTGTTGTTCTCATTTGTTATCTTTGTTTCCACAACTGACACCATTTGGATTTGAGGGGTTAGTTGTTCTCTGTTGTTGCTTCTGCACAGCCTGGCTTCATGCACTCCCTTCACCCTCTCAGCACCCAGAAACACACTGGTCCATAAGAAAACCTTCCTACCAAGACCACATAGAAACTTCTCCCACATGGTACCCACCAGCCAAGGCAATGGGTATAGCTTAGAGAACAAAACCCTAAACTCACAAAAAATAATTCAAAACCTTCAGTGAACTTCAGTACTGCAGGGTTTGTCTCTGGGCCAGCATAAAACTGCAGGCTGGGTTATTAGTCCTTCTGTGGAGCAAGACATGACCAACATGCACCCAAAGAGGGGGATCCCAGACATCTCATCACATGCGGACCAGGGCAACTTCACACTCACTGCAGCAAGTGAAGCCCTTGCCTAGCATCCCCAGTTTACAGAGCTCACTTCGCTCTCAAGGAAGATCCAAGTAAAAGGCAAGGAGCAGCAGAATTGCTAAAGGCAGTCAAAAGACAGATGGCCAAAACCCCTCTGGCAGACACACCAGCCTGGAGGCAAGATGAGCACTGGAGTGAAGTCCTTTTGGAGGACGGACATCTTCTGCCACCTTGATACTCTGCAAGAGAGCAGGGAAGCCCAGGAAGCTGGAGGCAAAGGGGCTTTGGCACCTGATCCACACAGTATAAGTTTAAGGAGGGAGATGGCATGAAAGGGCTGTAAATGCACCACGGTGATTTATGCACAGCCCCAGCCCTGAGCCGTGGTTACCATCACGTGATCCAGCCAGTTGCATTTATCACCATGGCTCTCACTAAATGCTGCTCCAGTTCTGGGAGCAG
>WHYT01017505.1:0-14714 GCA_009806455.1 Tetrax tetrax
AAAAAAAAAAAAAAAAAAAAAAAAAAAAAAAAAAAAAAAAAAAAAAAAAAAAAAAAAAAAAAAAGAAGAAAAGGGAATATACAAGTTTCAGGTATTATTTAAACGGGGACTAGGAAAACTGGATAATGCTTTTGCTGTTCTGCTACAATTTGATTATAGAAATAATCTGTTCAGGTAATCCATACAAATTGAAGTTAAAAGACCAGCTCTTACTATAAGCAAAATAAACTTGCATTGCTCTACAGTGAGGTAGATTCTTTTGTTTAAGAATCTTGAAAGATCTGAGACAGAATGGACCCTTAATCTGGTTCACAATTTATGCTGTAATTTATTCACATTACTTCTGTTACTTTAAATTATACCTGTATGGCCTCTGATGCAAAGAAATGTCTATTTTTATGTCATAAAGGCCCATTTTGGTTACTTTCTGTTGGGGTCACAAGATATTGATAGGAACTGATTATATTTATAAAACTGTCCTAATGAGGAATTACAAAGAATCAGTTAAATTGTTATATATAAAAGCAATAAAAAAGTCTGTATACAAATATACCTTTAGGATTAAAAATATTTTGATAGGACTTTCATTCTGGCATGAGATAGGGTTTAAGATATCAGCAGCATGAAGTATTAGTGTTGAATCTGAAAGTGCAATATTAAAGACCTTTTTATATAGCTCTAGATGAAATCTCTGAGATAAAAATGAACACTTTTTTTTTCTGTTTTCCAAGTACATTAGTGATTATGGAAATATAAATGATATAAAACACTCACCACAGTGTAATTCATCTACTCCATCCTCACAGTCTTTCTGCCCATCACAAAGCCAGGTGGTCAGAATACATCTTCCACTAGGACAACCAAAATAATTTTCTTCACATGTGGGTTTGTTTTGAACTGTGATAAAATAAAGAATGTAATGTAAAATGGTCTCTACTAGTATGATTAGGAGCCTAATACATCTCTGATATAATTTTTAATACTAATGGACAAGAAAGTGTTTATGTCTGAAAACAAAACAAAACAAAAAATACTATTTATATTATTTAGTTGTGTTCACACAAATTAAAAAAAAATAATGGTAGCTAAGTAGTTTAGGGAGCTGAAATACTTTGTTTAGAGAAGAATCAGAGCACATTTCAGCCTAAATTAAAAGGACCTATACAGGAAAGTAGTCCAGTTTACGAGTTTTGAGCTCAAGTAGATCAACATTGCTTGTTGTTTTACATCAGCTGAAGAAATTGCCCTTCTGATCTATCTGCCAGGATCTATGAGAGAACCTAACTGTGGCAGTATTTTTGTCACATTCACTGGAATAAGCTACAAATCTGATGCATGCACTAACTGGACCTGTACCACTGATGTTGGAGCCAGAGATTTAGACTTCATCACAAATTTAAAAGTTGCCTTTTTTCTTTGTAGAGCATGATAGTCATTTAAGATTTTACTTTTATGAATGCTTAGAAAACAGATGTGAGGAAAGAAAACATACCATATATTTAGTTTCATGACATAAGCACAAATATTCATCTAAAGGGTGGCAAAGGTTACTTTCAAAATCTCAAGCAAGGTCTTTGCCTGTGAAACCCCAGGCAATGTACCCTATTTCCAAGCATTAGAGATCATCGGAACTCTCTGACACCGTTTCTCTTACGACCTCAATGTATTGAGGCTATCAAAATTGGTTTTGTTTTTTGCTCTCTCTCTCAAAAAGAAAGCTAGTTATGATATTTATCTCTTCTATAGCTATACGAATAGAAAAAAAAGAATAAAGAAAGAAGTGGGATGTCTATGATGACTGTGTAGATATTAAAGATAGTCTAAGCATAGTCACCTCAAAATAACAATTTTGCCTTAATTTTCTGTAAGAACAATGACACTGAACAAAGATTGTTAATGGGTGTTATTATATTCATAATAGAAACAGCACTCAAAAACTTAATGTGCCAAAGATGGTCAGTTTTGAATGAAATGGCAAAGGAAATCACATGTAGGTTGAATTGGAATGGTATTGCTTCCAAGTAAAGAGAGGAATGATTCAGGCAATTTGACACATGTTAAAATGACGGAACTTTTTGGTGCACATTTGAAAGACAAAATAAAGTAATACAAATAAATGAATGATGGAATAAAACGCAACATTAGTTTACTTATGCAACATTAGTTTACTGAAGCTATAGAATATTGCCCTCAAAATCTTTGGTATGAAAAAAAATCCCATATAAACAAAGGAAATACAGTAAATCTAAGCTATTTTGAACCCAGTGAAGCACGTATACAGCAAATTCTAAAGAATTATTAGATAATTCAGATGAAATGGAGATTAGAAAGAAAACTATAATTTAATATGCATCTAGCCTATAGGGAGGATGAAAATTCTTAATGTCAGTTTGATTTATGTTAGTGCTGAAGTTCTAGGTTCCTTCTACATCCTGGTAATATTTTCATCAATAAAGTTGGCACAAAATATATGAGAATTCTAACTGAAGCTTTTGGTGACACAATGGACTCATCACACAGAAAAACAGAACAGTAAATGGGAATAATCAGATTTTGTTAATTACTAGTCTAGTAAAAACTGGCTGGTAATTAAAAACAAAATCAAAAGCTTTATTTTTACTAATTAATAACAGTTATTTACTAGTAAATATTTTCACTAAATAATAAATCTTGGAAGAGAGAAGTATTCGTTACAGGAAGCAATTACAATCTAGCATGAGTCAATTATAAACCAAACGTAAACAAAAGTTTAAAATGTATTTTCACTGTTCCAAGGCAAAAAAGTAAGACTTCATCTGATATACTAGTCTGGTGTATTCAAGAGAGATGCAGGTTGAAATGACTAAGGTGACACAGACAGATAACCCTGTCTGCAAAGCAGGAATTCTAAAGTGCCTTGGCTTATTCACCACTGCAAGTAAAGAGTAAGGATGTGATTAATGAAGGACTTCAAGGTCCTTCTCAGCCTAAGAACAGCTATGAACTGGAATACCTGTAGATTAGAAAGGGAAAAAAAAAATGAATGAGGTTCTGGAAGATGATAATAATAGGAACACTAGGAGCAAAAAACGCTACTGATTTTTAATTCTATAGATTTTTGCTTTTGCTCAAGGTGGAGAAGAGGAGATACAGGCTTGACATCCTCAGGGTTTTTGCTAGCGCACTGTCTTCAGTTTGATCGGAATTTTCTAGGATGAGTCTAATCCTACAAATATATATGAATAAACCTGTGTTCACTATTCTCATTCTCAGTACAGTTAATCACTTATTTATTTATAGGTATGTTTACATACCTTATTTAATATCCTCAAACTTAAATGAGGGTTTCTGAATAATAAAGGAGTAAACAGATAAATGCCATCCTTCATTAGGTAAGAATTTAATATGGTGAATAATTCATTTAACATTACATAGGGTATTAAATGTCTCATCGATTTGGGTTAAGAATTGTATAATCCCTAAAAAAATCCTACAATTGCAAACAAATTAGAAACTAAATATTTATTTTTAATAGCAGTAGATATTTATATTCATTCATCATTAAGAATTTGATTTTGTACAACACTTCAGAATCTAGGGTAACACAAAGGCTCTATGAAATAATAGAGAGTAGATGCTAAAACTCTAATTATGATATAATGAGCATCACTCAAGACTGCAGAAGAGACTTCCACAAAGCACTATACTCCTGCGTGCAAGACCTTTCCCTCCATTGCTACTAGATAGGCTCAGAGGGCAAAACTATTTAAACATTAAAAAAAAAAAAAAAAAAATTGTTAACCTCTTAAGTTCATTAACAGTTAGTCTGGTCATTCTGAAAAACTGTATCATAAAGTCTCATGGAAGTAGAGGTTTTTCTTCAAATTTCTATATGCATATATCTTGAAAGCACATATTTCTAATGTGTTAGTATTCTGCCTTCACATGAAAAACTGTGCGAGTTTTGAGAAGTCAAAAAAAAGTAAAAAAAAAAAAAAGACTTTAAAATGTTATGTAACTTTGCTTATTTTTTCTTCCATTTAAGATATTTACCTCAGTTCTTGCTGTTGTTATTGGTTCTCTGCCCATCTCTAATTTAATAACTTTTTCATAAGATTCATTTTCTAAGACGCTAAGTTAATTTTTTTATTTTTTTTTCCTACATATCGTAAGAGTGTAACATCTTTCCCAGAGGAAAGCAGATAAAGACAGGGAAAACCTAGAAAAGTAACATAATCTCCAGCTGTAAATATCTCTTCCTTTTCTGGAAGCCTACAATCCCAGCTCTGGGACTGGGACAGAAGCGTACCATGGTCTCTCTGTACCGACTGAAGAGCAGAACAATCATAAAAGCAATAAATGTGGATTCTACCTGGCAGCCCACCCCAAGCACCTCAACAAAATAAAAAAGAAAGTTAAAAAAGTAAACAAGAAAAGAAATACCATCCACTAAAGTAGTAGCTAATAAAAGTTCCTGAGTGATTGTGCTGAAGCTCGATGAACCTGACGTTTCAATGACTGATCTTTTATTTAAATAAAAGTGATTAATGACAGACCTAACCTTGAGGAAACAGAAAGCCAGACAGTACAGTTTTCTTCAGAAAAATGCATGAGCAATTTGTAATAATTTGCATAATCTAATGAAAGACAAAATCAAAATTGGTGAAAAAAAACCTGAATTCAGCATTATATTAATCTCTATATTAAATAAAATTGTATTTACAGATAAACATTTTGTGATACAATTAGAAAAAAGAACCAGAAGTACAGGAATATATTTATCAAAAAAAGCAAATTCTTTTTTTTTCTTTTTCATAGTTACCTGGGCATTTTAGTTCATCTGTATAATCTCCACAGTCATTAGATCCATCACATATCCATTCCGGCAGTATACAAAGCGAAGTAGAATTACAGCTAATGAATCCTGAAGATTTTATTCCAAGTTTATAGAAGTAAGCACAGTTTGTATTACCTGGAAAGAAACAGTAAATTACCATATCAAACCTGATACAGACCTGAGAGCCTTATAATTTGGTTTTCAGGTTTAGCCTGAGTTTGTGCAGACCATACAGCTGCTGGTATGCTAGGAATGATTATGAACTAACTGCTGTATAACAAGGAATAATCATGGAACAGCTGCTGCGATGAAGCACAGGCAAGCACAAACTTACTACAGTTCTTTTCATCTGAAGCATCTGCACAATCAATGATCTGGTTGCACTGCGCTGATTTTCCAATGCACATCCCATCTGCACAACGGAATTCTGTTGAAGCACATGTTGAATCTATAACATATGGTTATAAAAGCTGTAAATTTGTGTACTAAAGACACATCCTTTTAGGATGAAGCATTCAGAACACACTGTATCTTCCATAGCCAAAAGTCGAGTAGAAATACAAGGTCTAATAAACTTGAAACCATAAATTTCTAATTTTAAAGTGTATTTCTTGAGCCTAAAAGTCTCTTGCTAGATAATTCAATTCAATTTAAGATAATGACCATATAAGTAAGGAAGAAGCACTTTCAGGACCATCTATGAATTTCTCAGATTTCTTTCATGTAACACTAGGTTGAGTTTTCTGCCTGTATGTTTTTCTCTCTACTCATATTCAGCTAAATGATTAAAAACCACGTCATGCTTTTAAAAAAAAAAAAAAGTGCTAATTACTACAAGTACATAGGTTTTTTTTTAGCTATATATTGTGGAATAATTTCCCCTCCAATCTTTCTGAATTGTAACTAAGGATTTGTGTGGTCTGCTAGCTAGTCTTTATTCGCTGGCTGACGCACAGATATAAATATTCATGTTTTGAGACATAACAAGGAAAACAATTCTGATACAAAAAGGAGAACAATTCTGGTAAGTTTTGCAAAGGACACAGACATTGCCATGCAACTAAGAAGCAAAGAAATAGATCCCCAGCTACTTCAAAGAAGAAACAGAGCAACAGATGCAGAGAAGAAATTGCTGTTCCTTCAACCTTTCCATCTGCGGTAAAGACACTCTCTCATTTATTTCTTCACAGAAGAAGTAGCGACCAGATTTTCTAGTTTTCCATAGCCAAAAGCCACTCTTCTTCTAAAGGACTGCTGGTATAAACCAAAATTGGTTTTCATATCAATCCCAGCATATGGTCTCTCAAACATACAGGTGTGCATCTGCTTGTTTTTGAATTCTAACAAAACAAATCCCAGCACCTGTAATTCCAGTAAAGTTATACACATTTTCTAGGTACTTCTATTTACATACTAAGTATTTACACAGCAATATTCTGAAATCACCTTGGAAGTAACTGTTATTTACCTTTACAGTCAAATTCATCAGAGTTGTCACCACAGTCATTTGCACCATCACATACTTTGTTACTTGAAACACAGCGACGATTAGAACATGGCTTGAAACCTTTGCGACAGCCTCTATTTTCTGGAAAGTTAAGTACAAGCACATAATTTCTTTTAGACACTTGATACATAATAAAAATAGCTTCACATTAAAACCAGACAAACATTCCAGAAAAGTATGTCAAATTAAGATGTATTTAAAGCTACAGCAAAAACTTCAGAAATTGTTCATTTATTGTCCAGCTGAAGAACTTGAACTGATAAACAGAGAAAGAGTAATAAATGAAAGCACAATAGGAATGAAGGAATGACCAAAGATGAAAAAGGAAAGCCTAATTCCCAATTTTCACTCTCTCATGGTATAAAAAGGCCATGTGATTTAAATGCATTTGTTTAGACACGCTTTTGTCAGGCATGTAACGATGTTTCCACATAGCATCAGTAATTGTGTCATACGGAATGAAACATACTAAATTTGGAAAGAATCCACAGGAGACCACGGAGATGAGGACAGGCTGATAGAGTTGGGGTTGTTCAGTCTGGAGAGGAGAAAGCTCTGGGGAGACCTTACAGTGGTCTTCCAATACCTAAAGATGGCTTACAAGAATGCTGAGGAGGGACTTTTGACAAGGACACGTAGTAATAGGACAAGGGGTAATGGCTTTAAACTGGAAGAGGACAGATTTAGACTAGATATAAGTAAGAAATTCTTCACTGTGAGGCTGATGAGGCACTGGCACAGGTTGCCCAGAGAAGTTGTGGATGACCCATCCCTGGAAATGTTCAAGGCCAGGTTGGATGAGGATTTGAACAACTTGGACTGGTGGAAGGTGGCATGGGGTTTGGAACTAGGTGATCTTTAAGGTGCCTTCCAGCCCAAATCATTCTATGATTCTATGTTCTGATGGAATGTTACTACTATTAGTAAATCTTAATACTAGTAAGATACAATCAAAGCAAATCAGGTAGAAGTCTGAAAGGTAATGGGGCAAAAAGTGAAGATGAAAGAAAAAAAAAATATACGGTGTCAGTTGCTATACTCAGATGGTTGGTGTTAATTTTTTTAAAGAAAAAGAAAAAAGAAGAAAGCTATTGCATTTCTTTTTTTTCCGGTATCAATCTTGACTACTATTCCAGTATCAACTTTGGAGTTGGACTTGATCTTTGTGGGTCCCTTCCAACATGAGATATTCTATGACTCTATTAAAATAGCAGAGGTAAACTACAGGAATTAAAGCAGACTTTTTCATAAAACTAGAGACATTGCAGATATAAAGATAACGAGTGAGTGTGAAACATGAAATTGTTCATATGGGAAACAGAAGAGATATCAAGGCTGTGATATGAATATACAGAACAAGATAAAGATCAAAAGTAACAGGTACACAGGTAATAAGGAAAAAAAATAAAAAGGACAGAATGCCTTGGGAAAAATAAGAAAGTAAAGAGTAGACAACCTAGAATCTAACTTGTTGCAAGATGAAGACTGATAGGTGTGAAGAATAATGATACTATAAACTTAAACAGAAAATTTGGTGGAAAGATTTCTATTATACAGCAATTGTTCTGTTTTAGAAAACACTAAAATAGAAGTATTATATGTACAATCAGATAAAATCTTATTAAATAAGGGAAAATAAATCAAGATTGCTAACTTAACACTGAAAATACTTAATCTTTTATCTTTGAAAAAGCAGCTAGCTATGGTTTTCCTTATTTTTGTTTTAGAGACTGAACTATAAGAACGTTTGAGATTTTTCAAAAAAATATAAGTCAGCTAATACATAAAGTTTGTGAGGAAAACAGGTATAAATAATTCTATCCATATAATGTCAGGGTTTTTTTAAATGTGCAAGTTGGCATTTTCTTCTTTTCTTGGCAAGCAGCTGTTCGGATAAGTAGAAAAGTCACAGAGAAACCAGTATAAACATGTATAACCAAAAGAGAAATGTGAAGGTGAAACACCTGAAAACACTCACCACAGTAGAAAAGTTTCTCATCAGATTTGTCCTTACAATGAGCAATGCCATCACAAGTCAGTTGATAATCAATGCATTCACCGTTTCCACATTCAAACTCTGAATAAATGTTGCAAGTAGAATTTTTAGCTAAAAATAAAACATATTAAGAGGTAATTTTTAATAGCTGTTACACTCAGTGAAAATGCGAAAGATGTTATCTGCATTTAAAATAGCTTCTACGCAGTTTTTGAAAACCTAAAAAAAAACAAAAAAAACCCCAACCAAACAAAACCAAAACCAAAACAAAACAAAACAAACCCAACCCAAAAAACAAACCCAACACCACCGTATCAGAACTTAAAAGCTTCTACAAAGTGGTGGCTTGCAAGACTGCTATACTTCTCTGCAAATTTGTTGATATTATGCAGGATTGAGGACATATCTAAGCAACAAACAATTTTCAAAAGTTTTATGTCGGGGTGAATTCCAAACCAAGGTAAGAGGGTCTGTAAAAGGAAAATACATAGCAAAATATCCATGAAGGAACATGGAGTGAAGCAACTTAAAGGCGCTGATTCTGGTAAGATGATGGCTTTGTAACTACTGTGCTCAGCTGATGGCTTTGTAACTACTGTGCTCAGCTGTCCTCTACCCACACATGCCTCTTCACAACTCCCAGCTTGTAGGCAATAATTTCTTAATAAAAATATTTTTAAAAAGCCTCTTCAACACAGCACATCCAGGAGCAAGAAGCACACACCATTACCTAGTAGTTAATTTGAAATCTTAACTCTGCTTTGTGGCACTGTGCAGCTGCTCCGTTTGTACAAGGTACCAGCATCAACATACTAAGTCCAATGATGAGGATAGAGCCTAACACTCAATGAAGAAAACCTGATGTTTGTACTTTGATTATTTCTTTTTATTCACAAAGAAACATTGGTGGACATGTAAAGTTTTGTGTTGTTGCCTTCTCAGAGTAGATGTTTTACTTGTTATTTTAGAAGAAAACAAGATGGACATTTAAAATTCTGACTCCTGCTTTCTTTTACGTATAAATTTTTTATTAATCCAGCTAGAAAGTAAAAAAGTATAATAAAATTTATACAGAACAATACAGACTGGACTGCCACAGTAAAGTCTGAAGCAGGTAAACTGTCTAAGCTTCTAGATGGATGGTAAGTCTTCCTAAATCACATACAATAAATAATATACAAAACTTTTTCTTAATATTATAGTGTCTCTCTACTGTTAGGAGTAAAAAATGTGATTTAGTGAATGCAGGCGGTTCAAAGCTAAAAACTGAAGCAGCAGAACAGGTATACTTGGCAGATAGATATGGAAGTGGAGAACTTTGTCTAAGAGTTGGGATTTCTGCCACACAGAGATAAAGGACAAATAAACCACTGGAATTTGGAAGAGGTCTCTAACTGTGACAGAAGAGCTACCGTACAGTGACATTAACGAAGACATAAGGAACTGCACAGCTTCCCCCAAGCTTCACCATCCATTCCAAATCCAGCCAGCTACATTTGTTGAGGGGAGAAGCACAAAGTCATATTCCACATTATGAATGTAGGTCATCCCTGGGGAAACAGCCCACAGCTTTCCAGCAAAGGTGACAGAGATTTTCTCCAAATTATTAGAAAAGCCAGAAGAGTGCAGAGTGTGTTATTTACTACATCCTTCCAAATTACCAGCACATACTTGCATGCTCAAGAATATCAATTCTGCTCAGTGATAGCGTGAAGAAGCTACAACAGATGGCCATATGTTCCGAACCACTTCTGAACTACAAAATAATAGTTTGCACATATTTTCCTTATCACATGCTGAGATATACTGGTTCAAAGGAAGCATGGAAGGATGCGAGAAGATAAAAACTTAGAACCGTGTAATATAGTATATTCTTCAAGAAAACCAGTTTCCAAGGAGTCTGCCAACTTAAAGCGATACATTCTCGAATTACTAAAACACCAATTATACCTGATTAAATATGATAGCTGGTTAACAAGTTACAATTGCTTTATATGTCTAAGGACATGAAAGGAAAATATTTGTACTGAACAGAAACAAATTGCAAATAGGAAATCTTAAGTATAACACAACTACCCAAACTGAACTATTTAAGGAGAGTACAAGTATTAATGCTTTTTAAGTTCCCCGAAGCCTTATAACACATAAAATATCTAAAAGCCTGGTATGGGCTGAATTGTTAGATCAATTTTTACAGTATATAGAAGCAATAAAATTAATGGCCCGGGCCAACTGTCTTTGCTTATGATAGCCAACTGCATCACAGCACAGAAAATCATTGTGTCAGCTAGTATTACTTACTCACACATCTGTTATCATCTATCAGTATTCTATCCCCTCGACATGAACAGTTCACTCGTCCATCAGGAGTCAGAAGGCATAAATCATGACAACCTCCATTCATTTGTGCACAAGGAGATAACTCACCTGAAAAACAAATGATAAAAGATGGACTCTGTTTTATTAAATTTGCTTCAATGGCCAATGTCTTTGAGAGAGCAAAGATCATCATATCTCAGATTCATGGGCAATTGATTGAAGTGTTATCAGTCAGATGAAAATGTCACCATGCCTCAGATGCTAGCATACTAAAGATAAACAAACGGAGTTACCTTGAATATAATAATTAAAAAAAATCCACAACATTCAAAACTGCTGATATTTGACAGGAAATGATTTAACTGCTATCAAATGAGCACAATGTCCATAGCAGAAAATGGTCATTCATAAATATTTATTTATTTGGAGAAGAGGCTATATCCCATTTTTTTTTAACAGTTCCTACAACAAAAAGAATTCATGAAACACAATTAAATGTTTTAACTTGGTTAAAACAAAGTAAAATTATTGAAATAAATGATAATAGAATTAACAAAATAGTGTATCTTGCTTTGTAACTTACAACTGTTAGTGTCATTGGCAACAGCAATAATGCCCATTGGCTGATGAGGAATATCAGAACGAAGAACTTTTGTATCTCCTCCTGTATATTTACTGGAACGTAGAATAGCTCTCCTCACTCCATCTGACCAGAAGATATAATCATCATATACAGCCAGGCTGAGAAAGGTACCTGGTCCAGATTTGACAATTACCTAGAATACATAAGTACAGAAGAGAAGCATGAGAAGGAATGTTATTGCGAATAAGAAGTTTTAAAGGTGCAAACCATGACTCACATCACTTGAAAATTTTAGACAAAACACCTGGAATAATGAGATAACAGCACTTAAAATGTGTTAAAAGGATGATACAAGAATTATTTAATATTTCTTGATACGTCCAAACTTCAGAAATCCAGGAATCCATTCCTTAAGCAAAAAAATCACGGTTTATCTAAATGCAATTGTAAAAATACCTACTCAGCATACTACCTGCTTAATAGTCTGAAAAGAACTGAGAAAAAGAGGTACTGTAGTATGGCTTAAAGTCTAAAAATTCTAGGTCTTTATCAAAGCCAGAAGCATGTTTCAGAACTGAAGAGTGTTCACTGCTATGATCACATTAGAAACTTGAAACCAAGATGATATATGTTTTGTGTTTTCCAATTTAAAATTAAATAAATAACTAAATCTATCAACAAATCTATCAGCTTTGCTCTGGCACATCCAAAATCTATGCTTCAAACACTGTTGTGTTATTAGGATAAAAATCTTATGTGTATCAGAAAAAAAAACAAACCCAAACAATTGGAGGGGCAGAGGTTAAATACAGAAGAAGAAAGAAATCTGGTTCTGACAAGAACAGTTGTGAGTTTACCTATTTCTCATTCCTGTTGTCACAAAAGAAATTAAAATAATTTCTAGTCTAGTTTTAAGTTGGGTTTTGTGGAAGACCAGTGCTAATCACTTTTTTAAAAAATAATCATGTTTTTTGTTGTTGATATTAAACGCCACAATTATCCTGAACAAAGACTGTATTTTCATCATTGTCATATCTTGAATGCATGAATTCTCTTTTAATTTATTGTAATCTTTCAAAAATACCTTCATAATAACTTGAATTGCTATCATACAGCACGGGATACAAAGGACATACTAGAATACCACATTTACCAAGAACAGTAAGATCCTGTTTCCATAGAATTGTCCAGGTGTGAGGTAACAAAATCAGAAGTGCTTCCTCTTCAAGAATTAATTTTTGTTTCTCCATGCTAGAAATGAACATTTAAGATGCTGAAAACCAAACTGCAATGCTAAATTTGCAATGTTCCAGCTGCTACTTAGATTTGTAGCTCAGCTGAATGATATATTAAGCAGCTTTTTGTAAGAGGCCTGTTCTTTTCAGTTCCATTCAAATGGAAAGTATACATCTCTCAACTACAACTACATTAACCAGGTTCTTTGCAACTACATGTGTATTAATTGCACAATACTTATTTTCACCATCATAAACAACAACGACAAACTTCATATAATGTTACATTTATTTCAGTCTCCTAGAATTCTGTGGGATCCCGAGGTATTATAAATAATCTTATTTTCCACAGCCTTAGAGATTATTTTTATCTTTTCATTAATTCCTTCTCTCAGTTAATTTCTACCAGGCTGCCAACACAGGGTATCAAGATATTTCAGCAAACAGTCCCAAACTAAGTGTTGGATCTGTGTCAACCAGCTCACACGGATTAGAGGATTTTATTGCCATTGGTTAGGGAATCACTTTCATCAGGTTCAATCTTCACACTACTTTACAGAACTACTCAAAGAAAGTAACTGAATGTCAATGGAGTGAACGCCCTAGAAAAACAACTAAATAAGCAGAGAGGGTATTTCACTCTTTATATTGCTGCTGGACTTCTTCAAACAAATGTTAAAGGGAAACACGGACATTTTGAAAGTTGAGAATCAAAGACTCTTTTTGATCAGATTCACAAGAGAGAAGACTCAAGAATAGAACATTCCTGCTACAATTTATACATTTCTATTTCTAGGAAAATTAAAAAGTCCACTACAACTTCACTTCTAGTGCCATTAATTTGTAGATTATCCACACCATTCTAGCTGCTTTTCAAACACATAAAGAATGCATTTATTAAAAAGCCCAGAACCTAACAATAAACTATCATAATTGGGGGAATAGGAGAGGCAAAATATGATTAACTTACACATCTGTGTGGTAAACTGTGCATGTTGTGTTAACAGTATCAATTTTTACTAGCCTTTCTTGTTTCTCTACTGTTATTGCTTCTAGTGCTGTTTAACAAAATCACAAGGAAGCCGATGAAATAATTTCTCTACGGAGAGAGCAGGTTCAATATTTTTTTTTTTTCTAGACAACCATCCAAGCTTATTAAAAAAAAAAAATCTGCCTTCTAGTTGACTTTATTTTCCTTCGGGTTAGTTTTCACATTTAATTATTTATTAGTACATAGAGAACACAGCAACGTGATTCTTCACCTCAGAATCACATTCAGGGCCTGCACCTCTTTGTAACTGTTCATGTTCAGATCTTAGTGAGAATATTTTCTAAGACTTTTTAGCACTTTCTGTTTTTAATGGAGTTTGACATTCTACATTTCTAATTGTTAATATTTTGCATGATGTATCTCTGTTCCGGCTACCTTAGCCAATCTCACTTTTATCCTGCCTTAGTGACTTACTCAGACACTTCTCAAGGTAATGTTGATGTCATGAATACCTTCCAAGAATTGAGCAAAATGACTCTACTGCCCTCAATCATACCTTTACTACAAATAAATATGCCATGTCTGAAAAGTAACTTCAGATATCAATCACAAAGTCAAGTTTTTCACAAATGCACAGCCAAACCTTTAACTTCCATTTCTGCATTTAGTTGTTCAAAAAATAGATCTGGTAAAACGTTACTGAAGATAACGGAAGTTGAACACCAACTTTGGAACTTGTTTAACTGCTTAAATACAGAAGTCCAAGAGAATAAAAACATATATTCTAGAAATTGAAGGTTATAATTACTGGAAGGTTGCAATTACATGAAGGTTGTAATTACTGGAGATACCTATAAAACCACATTGATTTTAACAATCACACCTGTAGGCCCAGCAAAACCATAACTGAGATCAAAACATTCCAGCTTGGGTGTTAGAAAATAACCAGACTTCTGTTACAGGAAATTAACTATATTTCTATGTTCTTCATACACAAAGTGTTACACAACACTCAACAAGGTAGACAAAAAGGAAAAAAAAAAAATAAATCTCATGATTTATTGGAAAAATAACTCCAAAATACAAAATCAGCTTTATTGGCTATTGGGCTGAGTCTCTGTGTTCATGAACAAAATGCTATAATTAAAGCACTAAGCAGCTAAAACCAGCTGTGGCCACAATATTAAATCGAATATAGGCCAGGAGAAAAAATGGAATAAAAAGGGGAAGAGATCATAATTCTAACTTTTTTTTTTTTTTTTTTTTT